>LOJH01037614.1:1008-15226 GCA_001685095.1 Ellobius talpinus | reverse complement strand
AATCCTAGCCATATTGCTTAGCAAATTAAAGACTCACATGGTCAGAAAAAGAGATACACAGTAAAGGTAGATTCAGATGAAGAAAACCTCTAAATGGTTGACGGTGTCTTTAAAATATATGTAGGCTTGGAAAGAAAAAAAACGAATAAAGTCATTAAAAGAAAAAAGAAAATAAGAGTATCCAGTTGTGGTGGCACACACTAGTAGGATTTGCTGAAGGAGACAGAGGCAGACAGATCTCTGTGAGCTCAAGGTGTGGTGGCACACACCTTTAATCCCAGCACTTGGGAGGCAGGCCGGATCTCTGTGAGTTCAAGAACAGCCTGGTCTGCAGAGGGAGTTTCAGGACAGCCAAAGATACACAGAGAAACCCTGTCTCAAAAAGCCAAAAATTCAAAGTAACTAAAAATTCAAAGAGATTAGATTCAGAATTCTTGTTCTTAAAAAAGGGGGGGTGCTGTGAGACAGTGGCTTTACTCTGTAAACATTTGTTTCTTGTACTTGTTTAATAAGATGCTGATTGACTGATAGCCAGGCAGGAAGTATAGGCAGGGTGACCATGCAGGAAGTAGAAGCAGGGCAATGAGAACAGGAGAATTCTGGGAAGAGGATTCTGCAGTCAGCAGTTGTGACCCAGCCACAGAGGAAGCAAGATATGACTGCCTCACTGAAAAAGGTACTGAGCCACGTGGATAACTCCGACAAAAATTATAGGCTAATGTAAGTTATAAGAATCAGTTAATAAGAAGCCTGAGCTAGTGAGCCAATCTGTTTATAACTAATGTAGACCTCTGTGTGATTCTTTGGGACTTAATAGCTGCAGGACCAGGCAGGACAGAAACCCCGGTCAACAGGCCCCAAAGACTCATGTGTTTGATGGCTTGGCCCATAGGGAATGGTACTATTAGGATGTGTGGCCTTGTTGGAGGAAGTGTGTCACCGTAAATTCAGGCTTTGAGATCTCATATATGTTCAAGTCATGCACAATGTGGCAGTCTCTCCTTCTGCTTGCCTATGGATCAAGATGTAGAACTCTCAGTTCCTTCTCCAGCACCACGTCTGCCTACATGCCACCATGTCTTGACATGATGATAATGGACTGAACCTCTGAAAATGTAAGCCAGTCCCAATTAAATGTTTTCCTTAAGAGTTGCCATGGTCATGGTGTCTCTTCACAGCAACAGAAATTCTAAGACAGGATCCAACACTTTCTTCTCATCTCTATGGCACATATATGGTACATATACATACAGCCAAAACATTCACACACATCAATTATTTTTTAAAAATCTTTCAAAATGTTTTTTAAGTTTTATGGTTATCGGGAGCCACAAAAATAACTCCTTTGCTAAAATGCTTGTTTAGCATGCATGAAGCCTTGGTTTCAATCCCCAGTTCCACATAAACTGGACATGGTGGGACAAGCTTGTCTACTCCTAGCACTTGGGAGGCAAAGGCAGGACAATCAGAAGTTCAAGGTCTTCTCCAGCTAGTATATACTGAGTTCACAGGCAACTGAACTACATGAGATCCTGCTTCAAAACAAAAACAAATAAAAATTATGACTATTAAAAGATTAAAGTACAAAATCATCTATATAATAAGGATATATCCCTGTGAGAAAAAGTAGAAGGATAGGGATGTTAAAGTCAATTGATAACAGGGTGGGAGTAGAGATGAGTATTTTAATGTCTTGAAAGATCTGTTGTTCAAAAGGATGGTGACTAAAATGGGAAGGCTTTAGGCGGGACAAATGCAGACATGGCCAAGGGAAAAGGAAAAGGGCTGGAAGGAGGCATAAGGCATGGAAGAGAGTCAGCGCAATGCGGTGCCTGGTAATCTATTAATGGAAACACGATCACAGGGGAAGAAAGAAAAGTAGGTAATATGAAACCAATAAAGAAAAGTCAATTTACCTGGAAGTTTTAATTACAAGCTAATAGCTATGAAATTATTCCCAGGTGCACACAACTTCCCCCTTTAATTGCCTTGATCAACAGAGGCTTCAGTGAATCTCTGCACAAACAGGCACTTGGGGCTGTCCTATGCTACTGTCTGAGTCCCTACATGCTTTGTGAAAGACTGCTGTAGATGACATTGACTTGAGTCCCCCAGACAGAAGCTCACTGATGTGCTGCAGATATTCCATTAGACATGTAGCTGACACAGTACAGCCTGCATCACACACTGCTAAGGGGACACCCAGTGTTACATGAAATGGCCTTCCCTTGCAGGGATGAAAGGCACACTCTTTGACTCCAGGACAAAGTCTTGCAACTGACAAATGACACAGATCAGTGGTTCTCACTCAACCTGTGGGTTGGGAAACCCCTTTGAGGGAATTAAACAACTCCTTCAAATAGCTGATATTCTGCATTATCGAATATTTACATTATGATTCATAACAGTAGTAAAATTACAGCTAAGAAGCAGCAATGAAAATAATTTTATCGTTGGGGGTCACTACAACAACACGAGGAACTGCATTGAAGGGTCGTAGCATTAGGAAGGCTGAGAACCACTGATATAGATGACACATCCTGTAAACTTACAAAGTAGAAAATGTTCCTTCAGCTTCAAGAAGTCAGGGGAGGAAAGGCAAGGAGATGAGGCAGGAAGTCCCTGTCCTGAGACTCCTCAAATCACAGGAACCCTCATGCTATCCATACGCTGCATCTTGATGCTTCCTCTAGTCTCCCCTTACGCGTGGGACCACAGGCTGCCTTTAGCACCTCCAGCCCCCACCTGCTTGCCTGGGCTCTTTGTCATGTCCAGCAATTTACCACACTGAGCAAACCAGGTTAGACCCCCTGCTGTGAGCCCTCTCAGCAGCTTGTGGCTGTTGTTGATAGCATTTTGCCACTGTGATGGTATGTCTTCCAGAATACCGGGAGCTTCCCACATGCAAAGGCCAAGCCGTTTTGCTAACCCTGTACTCCTGAGCCAGCACTGCGCCTGGTAAAATACCTGACACAGAGCATGGACCTGGTACACAGCCACAGCCAGCTGGCCAGGGGCATCCACGGCCATGAATACTGCCTTACCCCAGTGCTGGAATAACATCATTGCAGCCCAGCAACTAAGAGTTATTTAAGCAGCACAGAGGAGTGAATTGAGCAGCACTCATAAGTAGCCTAAATGATTAAATCACTAGCTACAGACACTAATATTTGAAACTCAGAGCGTTAAACAGAACAACAGGATAAGTCATACGTGAGCGAAATGTGTGAATGAACTTACCCTCTCACGGTTACTTTTTCAAGTTAGAGAAAGAAAGCTATTCCATAAGGCTTGATGGGGGGGTGTCAATGTAGTCTATGTCACAAGAAGCTCAACGGGGTTAGCTACTTTCCTCTCGAAAGCCCTAGTAAGGTTTCATGTTAGAATGTAGACATCAAGAGACTACATCCCTTCCTCAGCTGTAAGCCTTCAGGAGGCAAAGGAGGAGAGCGGTACCTTGCCCAAGTCAGAGGCTTGCCTCAGCCATGAATTGAGAGAAAAGGGCTTTTATATCCATTTTAGTACTTAGCATGTCCTTGTAACAGGTCACTCGTTTTGTATGTGCCTTTGTCTCAGCTTCCTTTCTGGTTGCTGCAATAAAATGCACTGACAAAACCAACTTAGGGGTCAAAGGGTTTATCTTAGCTCACAGGTCCAGGTTACTGTCCATCAAGAAAGGAAATCAAGGTCCCAGGAACTTGGAATGGTCACATGGCATTCATAGTCCAGAACACAGCAATGAAGTAATGCATGCATGCATGCATGCCGGTGCTCAGCTGGCTCTCTCCACTCTTACACCGCCCAAGATCCCCTGCCTAGAGAATGGAGCGACTCACAGTGGGTGGATCTTCCCTCCTCAACCAATGGAGTCAAGATAATCACCTATACACGTGCCCACAAGTCAATTTGATCTAAACAATCCAGACAAGGCTTCACCCAGACTTCATCAGGGATTAACAATGTATCAAGCTGACAAAACGAACCGTGGCAGCCTGCAGTTTCCAATGAACCGCCTAATTTTAGAAGGAAAGAACTTTGAAAGGCATCTTCTAATATTTTACACTAACAAAAAAAAAAGGAGGCCCCAAGGCGTCAAGGAACTTGTCTACCAGTCCACAGCTGGATACGAGAGCACAATTGAAACCACGCACCCCACCAGACTTGGGATATAGGCCACGGAGCTCACAGAGGTTTATGTCTACACTGCCAGCGAACAACTGAGTCCATCTTCAAAGGTCAGCCTGACTCCCTGAGGCATGGGCAAGAATCCTCTCTCTCTCTTTTTAAATAATCGCTCCTAATAAGCAATGTGCAAACTTTGGTACGGTACCAGGTACGATTTCAGGGCAGACGGGGGTGGTCAATGAAGTGATACTTATCTATCTAGTCCTTCATCACCCAAATGTCTTCCAATACTGAAATAAAAAAAAAACTCAGGAGACGTATTTGTGGCACGATGAAAACCACAAGTAGAAATGCCCATTTGATGCACACTTCCAGTCTCTCAAGACAGCGGGATGGTGCCATTGCTGCTGAACTGCTAAGCCGACTGTAGCACTCCCGTCGACAGCATTCTCTGCCACTACGCCTTCACCCAGTCCTTCCACTCTCCCAAGAACACCTTCCCTAGCATCCCCCACCTCCCAGCAGAACTCTCACACCAAGGCGCCAGCCAGAAATCTCCACACACGTTCGGTATGCCTGGCTCCTCTTTTTTTTATTTTATGGTAATCCACAGCCTTATTTATGCCTCCCATCCTCCTGGGAGGTATCAAACACACTAACAATGTTATAAGGTTTGCAGAGCACCACGCACTGGGAAATGTGCTGTAAAAACACAAGACAATGATTTTTAATCTATTTAATCCAGTTTCTTGAGACACACACAGTGATTTTCATGGAAGAATCAACCAAGCCAAGATTAATAGCCTGGTTTACTGTGCTCTTTTTTTTCTCCTTCCAAACCACAAGTCAAGATAAACTCTCCCTTAATGTACAACTTTGCAAAATACGGTTTTGAATATTGACTCCTGGATCCACTGTGATTATGAAAAGGACGGCTGTATCCACGAGGATGTGGACAGGGTAGACTGTGGTAACAACAACAACTAGAGAAACCTCAATCTCAGACTAAAGACAACCATAGTGGTCTCTCAGGGACGAGTGAGATAAGCCTAGTAGCCTCCTCTTTCTGGTCTTTACCTGCCAATCTGGGTCAGCAAACTCTAGGGATACCAGTCTGAAGCTACAGCCCCTCCTGATCTTCTCCAGCCTCCCAAAGAGAGCGCAGGGAGGACTTGTGGGAACATCTGTATCAGTAGATGGCCTGGCCCAGAGATGCCAGCCAGTAAATGCCAATGGCCATTACCGTTGTCCCCACCACAATTCCATTCCTCTCCAGACCATGATCATGCTATAGCTGTCACACAATACTGGTGCAGAACCAGTGTGCAATGGGAATCACCTGAAGAGCTGAAAAAACTGCTGACTGTGGCAGAGGAAATGTCTTGGTCAGTAAAATTTTTGCCGTACAAACATGAGTACCAGAGTTCGATCCTCAGCACCAACATCACAAAGGAAGTCTGGTGTGGTATATGTGCCCTTGTAATCTCTGCAATGGAGAGACACAGATAGGTGGATTCCCGTGGCTCAACCTGCCAGCCTAGCTTAACTGGCAAGCTCCACGCCAGGTGAGAGACTCTGTACCAAAGAGGATCAAGAAGGATAGCATCAGAAGAGGAATAGCACCCAAGGTTGAGTTCCACAGGTGTACACACACATGTACACGTACAGGTACACACACACCACACACACACACACACACACACGATTATGTCAATTCCATTCCCAGAGTCTGTAAATTAAACCTGCTAGTATGTTGTCTATGACTTTGAATTCTAAAAGCTCTGTAGGTAATTTTACTCTGCAGACAAATCTGGAAACCATGATCACAGAGGCAGCAAGATTTATATGCACGTACATATATATGAGCATGCACACGCACACACAAGATGGCCCCTCCCATGTGCCATCAATCCCATTCTCTACCAACAGAGGCTATAACCACTGGTGTATCTGAATAAAGCCAGGTTGTACTGTAGTAAGGCACTCTCAATTTCACACCTAATGACAGCCATCAAAGTCATCCTCTAGGATCACAACAAGCTGCAACGACCCGTTTTTATCTGACATTTAAGCCTAAGCCTTTTACCCACAAGCATTTTTTATATCCTATTTTACTTCACGCCTTTCTAGGCCCAGCTGAACCACTGTCCAGCGTAATCAGAATCCCAAAATTATACGGATGGGAATAGACGGGAGTAAATCAGGGAGAGGAAGTCCACCGACGGCTATTTGTTAGGAATAGAAGCTGAGCTTCGAACTTCTCTTTGTCCATGACCCAGAAGAGTAAGCAGAGAACTTAAGGGAAATCTGGACGGGTAAAGCACCATTTAGTAATGAACTGGGGAAATGGGCAAACAGACACAAGACTCACAGAAAAGAGAGCACCTAAGTTACTGCTGTAGTCTTTGCAACTTAGCACAAACTTAGACATGCCTGAGAAGAAGGACTCTCAGCTGAGGAATTGCTTCATTCGGACTGGCCTATAGAAGTAATTGTCAATCTGTGGGTCACGACCCCTTTGGGGATCAAATGACCCTTTCACAGAGATGGCATATCAGATATCCTGCAGATCAGATATTTACATTGTGATTCCTAAGAGCAGCCAAATACAACTATGAAGCAGCAACGAAAATAATTTTATGGTTGGAGTTCAGCACAACATGAGGGCCAGCATTAACAACGTTGGGAACCACCGGCCTAGGGGCATGCCTCTGAGGCATCACCTTAATTGTTAGTCAATGCAGGAAGGCCCAGTCCACTAACAAGCATCCCATCCCTGGGCAGGTAGGTCTGGGCAGTATACGGAAGGTACAAGCCAGGGAAAGTGAACCAGTAAGCAAGACTCCCATGATCTCTACTGCACTGCAGTTCCTGCCTTGGTTTCCCGGATGATGGACAGACTGTAATGTAACCTGGAAGCCAAATAAACCTCTCCTCTCCCAGCGTGCTCTAGGTCACGGTGTTTACCACAGCAAGAGAAACCGAACTAGGGCCCTTGAAAAACCTCGTTTTTGAGTCAGACACCAGCTAGCATTTGGATCTCGCCATTTTTACTTCATTTCTCTTGGCACAAATGTGTTTAGCAGAGTGGAAGAGAGGGGAGGGGGCTTATGACCAAGCAGGTGCCCTCTCACCTGGGCACTATGTTCAGGGCACGGCTGCCAGGCTCAGGGCACAGCAGCACACCCTACACCAGCACGAAATGATCTCAGCCACATCATCTCCCACCCTGCGGGACGTTGTGTCTGCAGTGTCTGGAGCAAATCAGAAAGCCCAGCTTGTTTGCCGTTGCTTTGGCAGTTTAATTTAGGACTCCCACTAGGCTTTATGTAAACTCTTTGCCAACATGAAAAGACATTCTGCATTGTTGGAGGCATAGTTAACTTGGGCCCAAGGGAAGGAGGCATTGTATAGATTACATAATGGTTACTCTATTGCTTTAAAAAAAAACAAATGGCAGCCTCAGGCAGAAAAGTTGAAAGAAGAGAAACTCATTTTTGTAAAAGTATCTGAAGCAACCATGTCTTCTGACACACTGAGAGTCAACAATGGTTCTGCTTTACTTGGGGGGCTCATTCAATTATCTGTTACTTCCCTGAGCCCAGGGAAAAGAGATGTCCTCCCATATTGTTGCCTAGCGGAAAAAGGCAGGCAGGCTTCTCCTAATAAAAGCTGGAAATGAAAAGCCGTAACTACTCCCAAGGCCCTGCTTATTGTGAAGAATCATTAGAAACCCCCTTTTAGGGCCTCTATTAAGAATCTATTTTCTCTATAAACTATCCCAAAAGGGAAATAGAGTGGGATCCACAAGCCCAGACACATCTGGCTGGCTTCCTAGGGCCTGACCACCAGCAGAAACCTAACCTCCCTACAGTGGTTTCCTCAGCTATGAAATGGAAATAGCCCATTTGACAGGCATATGATGAGAAGTCACTATGGAAATGTGTAAAATATTGAACATTCGAAAAACTATCAATCTCCATTTGTTCTAAGGTGAATTTGTTATGAGAAGAGTGACCACCGTCCTGACACCTTTGTCTTTCCATCCTTGCCCAGAGGTCACTTGGAGACTGTCACTGCCTCTTGGTAGCATCTCTTCCACTCCTCCCCCATCAGGAGCCATGCAGTCAGACTTATCTTCAGTTCCTCAGGTGGGTCCTGAATGGTCTAAGACACTGCTATCCCCTCTGCTGCCATGACTGGTCTGAAATGCATGCAGGTCCTGAGAGAATCCAACCAGAGAGAAGGGTGGAAATGTTGTTCAAGGACTCTACAGAGAGATAGTAGCTCTCTAAGCTATTGTGAAGAATGGGAACCTGAGAACAAACAAAGCCAGGAGTCGGAAGTGCAGAGCCCAGAGATCACCAAGAAACAAAGCCAGGGTCTGGATTAGAGTGTGCGTGAAACCCATCCGATTTTCTGCACGCGTCAATCACTTAACTGCTTCTGCCAGCTACCCCACAGGAACGGGGAGTTCTAGAGCTTGTGGCTCAGACCATTGCACTTGATCTATCCTGACTGATCCACTACACAATGAATGAGGCAGGAATGTAAGCACATTCCCAATGATTTCACTCACACTTCAGGGTGTGGGGGGGGTGAACAGGGAGGTCAGAGAACAAATTGGTTCTCTCCTTCTACCTGTGGGCAGAACTCATGTCATCAGGCTTGGAACCAAGCACCTTTGCCACGGAGACATCAGGCTAGCCCATTTTGGATTTTTTTCTATAGTCAGCACAAATTGATTTTCTAATAAAAATTGTCTATCCCAGCACCCAAGACACAGAGTAGGGACCCAACCATAGCTCCTGCCCTGTTGATGTCTTTCAGACACCTAAACACAGCATGTCTGTCTTTCTCGTGTTTCTTGTTAAATATTTCAGCTAATCTAACGGCTGGATTTCAAGGCTCTATCCCCCTTCTTTGCAAAGCTCCATCTGCTAAACCCACAGCAAATTACTGTCCAACCAGCTCCCCGCCCTCACCCTCCTCTGCTCGTTCCTCCACTCATTCACTCATCAAGAAAACACTAACTAAAAACCTATCACAATGAAGCATCCTTTGCTCTTGCCTATCCATCATTCAGAAACAGTTCCCAGACTGCCTTAGGGAATGAGCCCCTGGCCTCGTTCTCTATCCCTGTGCCCAAAGGGACAGGCAGACCCAAGCCTAACTTCTCCTGGGGGCAGGCATTTGGCCTAGAATGGCCAGAGTACTGAGTATACTTGGCAACACAGACTGTTTGGGGGATGTGTGTGTTACCCTCAGAGAGTAGGATCAATGCTGAGTCTTTCTGCTGGGTTATTAAGAAGGTGACCTTGCTAAATCTACTAGAACTGCTAACTGCTATCTGATGCCACAATGTGGAAAGGAAATTATCTCATCAAGAGATGGAAAACTGTCTAGATTGACAAGATTTTAAGCTTTGGATTCTATGCCTCAAATTCTATCTTTAAACTTTTCAAGCCAACTCAAGCTGGAGCAGTTTGGAAATGGGAAGAACCCTGACAAGAGGGGTCTGAACTTCTGTGAGTACATGAAGCAAGGGGACCCACGCCACCTTTCCAGGCTCACACAGTCTGGCACGGAGACAGCCAGATTCCCTTTCCTATAGCTACAGAATGCCAATAGGATAACAGTCGAATTAAATTCCACACAGTGCAACATGAGCCTGAAAGGGGGCATCAGGAAAGGGTTTCCCAGGGCAACAGTATTTAAACCTGCTTCCCATCTCTATGCAGGCAATGAAGACACAATAACTGTCTGAGGGAGTCAGGTAACACTGCTGACTTGCATCCATCTTCCAGTAAACCAAAACCCTCAAGTCCCAACTTGCAGACTGGGCAATAATATGTCAAGTGCTTAATGGAACTTTCAATGAGCCCCCAAAACACTGCCTTGAGAGCTATGAAAGATGGCATGGCCAAATAACCATCACTTGGGAACATGTGACGAAGGACATGATAATATTGATACCAAGGTTGGGTTCGTGCCATCTCCTCTGTAAGCTGAAGTTGCCACCACCATCTCCTGATTCTGTAAACTGGTTGCCTTTCCCTTCTCCTAACCTATTTATGACACAGGCAGTGTCATAAAACCTTTCAAGATGGATAACCCACTTAGGAAACTGATTTCCAAACTGTACCAAGGGAGTGTCAAGGGGAGAAACCTCTGGTCCTATAAAACCACTCAGGAGTTCAACATGTGGCCAACCGCGGCCAATAACAACAACAATGAAAGCTCCTCTGGGAACATCTATTTTGCTAAGAAAGGCCATAAATGTTCTTCGTCAGTGAACAGAAGCCAGTGTCTTTGGGGCCTTTGATGATACATCATGTACAGGCAGTGGGCAGATCAAATAGGTCTAAAAACAGATGACACAGGGGAACATATTCTCACCTTCGTCGCTTGCTAAACACATCAGGGATTCATTTGTTCCAGAAACAAGAGTTCTGACTTTCCAGAACAAATAGGCTTCAAATTGAGACAATTAATACTGACAGAATCCCTCCATGTAACCCAGGGGGTGGGTGTTGGGGTAGGGGGCTGCCAGGGATTAATGGCAGATGGCAGGGAAGCATGAGGCTCCTTCTGAATCCCTGGGATGACTAGGCGGTAACTGTGTAAACTTGTTTATAAAACCCCTCTAAATAATGCCACCAAACTCCCTCTACTGCATGCCAGGACTTGACACAAGTCTCTCTCTCTCTCTCTCTCTCTCTCTCTCACACACACACACACACACACACACACACCCCTTGAAAATGAGATTCACAGATATTTATTACGGATTTACTGGATCGCTTCAGACTCTAGGCAGAGTCAATGGGGAAATCTGCAGTGGCATATGAATGAACTAGACCAGAGAGCACAGGGCCTAGTGAGCACTTAGCCCCAGCTTCCCATTGGAGACTTACTAAGTCCCTCTAAAAATGGGAAGGGATCTCATGTGCAAGGCTCCCCAAGCAGTTTCCTTTTGTCCCATGGTGGGAACACTCCACCTGCCTCTCCAAGCACTCGGATCACCAGCATTCCCCTCCACACGTAGGCCTAAGTCGTCTTTTAGCCACAATTGATTCTTCATCAAAAAACAGAATGTGACCAAGCATGGCACTACAACTCTCATAATCCCACGACTTGTCTGTCTGAGGGAGGAGGAACACAAGTTCTAGGCTGTTCTGGGATAGAAAACTAAGTTAGAAATTAGCCTGGAACAAAACAAGACTGTCTATAAACAATAATTTTCAAACTTCCAACACCTATGGAAGGACAGGCAGTCGGGTGTCATCTATCCGCTGCATGTTTCCAACTGTGCGCTAAGCAGAGCCAAGCAAGTATGCATGTTGTGTATGAAGGCAGACATGTATAAACATACATGCTACCCTCTTCAATACATACATGAATGCCTACCACATATACTTTCCCACATACTGCTTTTCTTAAAACTGTTGGTCAGTAAAGCCCCAAACAATACAGACTCTTGCTTTTTGATGGCCCTACTGAAACTAGATTGTGACACCTTCCTGCTGAAGATACCATTTACCTTGGTTGCAAGATAGAGAAGCCAAGCTGGAAGTGAGCAGGAAGTTCCCTTCCTCCCTGCTCTCTGGCTTCCATGATGAAAGGTGCTGTATGGGCTCCTGGGAAAGAAAAGGCATCAGCAGCCTTGCTTGGCTGTGAACCCCACAAATTACGACATTAGTTGGCCACACAAGATGTTCCTAAAACTGCAATAGGGGCACAATCGTTATGGGGCACCCGACTACTCTATGACTAGATTTGAGACTGTATGGTAAGATCATCTGACAGCTCCACAAGACAGAGTTCATATCTGACACTGTAAATCCCATCAAAAACCCATTGCCAGGAGGTCATAAACCCTGGGAGGGTGGGGACCTAACACTAGTGTTTAGCTAAATCAACAGTGTCCAACTGTCTCCTAAACCTGTACATTCATATCCAGACACATGCCTACTCTTCATCCAAGAAGCTTCTCTTTGCAATGAATGAATGGTAGTGAATGCAGAGACATAAGGCTGTTGGAGGTTCTGAGCAAAAGTGATGGTTGAATGTTCATCCCTCAAGAGGACATTGGGAGCCCCCTTCTAGCACTCAGGGAACACTACGGAAGAGGGAGAAGAAAGAACGTAAGAGCCATAGAGTGAGGAAGGACTACAAAATGCTGTATCCTGGACCTGACACAGCAGCTACAGGTGCCTGAACTGCGTCCAGAGAGGACTGGTTCCATCCAGTCAGTCATGGGTGATCGAGGGACACGTGGGTCTTACCCCTCCTGTTGACTACCCCTCCTGTTGACTATTGGTGGATTCTGAGGGAGAGGAGTCTATGTTCTCAGTTGTCACAGAACAAATCTAATTAACAAGACAAATATACCTGGGAACCCATTTCTTCTTAGCATATAGGCTTACTATTTTGAACAGCAGCACGGACAACATCTTAGTTTAGGGACATGCACTCAGTCCATCTCTTATTGACATCTATCTAAGTTGTTCCCAAGGTCTTGCTATGACAATTAAATAAAGCACTTAGGGAACTGAGACAGGAGGATCATAAATTAGAGACCAGCCTGGGTTACACAGCAAATTCCAGGGATACTTAGGTTTCATAATGAGAAACTGCCACAGAACAAAACATAACAAAACAAAACCTTGAAATGGAATTGCAGAGTCAGAGATCCTGCTCACTCGAACACTCGATAGCTACCGCCAGGCTGCTCTTGAAAGACATAATCATTTTCCCTCTAACCAACAGGGCAAGGACCAGGCCATGCCTCTGCCCACACTCACAAAAGGCTGCTTTCCTGTTTTAGGTACAGGGCAGAGCGCTGCTCCTGTTCCATTGTCTCTTCTTGCCCCTATGAATCACCCGTGACACGACGACTTCCTGGAAATTCCACTCCTAGGTGCATAACCCAGAAGCAGAGCTTAAAATAGCATGAGCCAATGGTGCGCTGGAGCCAGCTCACGTTGTTTCAGGAGACTTGAGCACATTCACAGCTTCTCAACTCCAAGTTCAGAAACGTTGTGTGGCCAGCCTGACACTGGTCATTAGGGGAATGTTTATACCATAGGAATTGGGCTAGACTGGCTCAGTGGTTAAGAACACTGGCTGTTCTTCCAGAGAACCTGGGATCCACGGCCAGCACCCACATGGTCGGCTAACAACCATCTCTAACTCCAGTTCCAGAGGATTCGATGCCCTCTTCTGGTCTCCATGGGTGCTGCACACATGTGATGCACAAACAGACAGGCAAAACACCATACTCATCAAAAGTAAAATTAAAAAAAATAAAAATTAATCCAAAAAAAGTAATCACGAAATGCTACAAACCAGCTTTTTCTCTTTCCCTAGACAGACTGCTGTAAACATTTATTGACACATCAGTAATATACCACAGTGGTACCCAAGGCTCTGCCACCCTTCGCTAGTGGCTTACCCTGGATCCTGACCTGCTCACAGATTCTTAGAATTCAAAGAATACAGGAAATCTCAAAGGACATCTAATTCTCGTTTTCTTCCTTGGCTTCTCCCTTAGTCCCACCATGTGATGAGAAGCAGTATTCTCTATGACTCGTTACTATTCTTTCGTATTTACAATCCTTTCACCACATGGTGATTATTCTTGTTAATTCTGGCTGGGGTCGAATCCCAGCTCTGCCCCTCACCCAAGCCAAGTGTGCACCCATGAGTAACAGGATTTGACTGCATTAGTTTTCTCATCTACAAAACAGAGGTGACAACTGGATGCGATGCAAATATCAATGGATTGTGGGGAGCCCAGCTCCAATGGACATATCTGCAGAACAGCCCCTCCCTGCACCTATGGCTCAGGGCGCACTGCCGAAGAGGGAGTGAGGAGGTGCGTGGAGCGTGTAAGAGTAAGAATCCCAGGAAGACTGTTGTGTGACTTAGAAAGGGCTGCATCAGTAAGACCGGAACAATGACAGTATCAATAGACGTGCTAACACAGAAGGGGGACAATCTCAGAGATCCCACCCTAGATAAAGAACTACAGGGAACGAGAGAGAGACAGAGAGAGAGAGAGAGAGAGAGAGAGAGAGAGAGAGAGAGA
>LOJH01037612.1:2958-14404 GCA_001685095.1 Ellobius talpinus | reverse complement strand
AGTTGCCATGGTCAAGGTGTCTCTTCACAGCAATAGAAACCCTAACTAAGACAGACTCTCTACAGACACTGGAAGAAGCTGAATTAGAATGGACTGTCAAATACAGAAGTTTGACAATCAACTAGGTCAGGAACAAAGAATCATCTCTCATCTATATCCATGGCATTAAGAACTCATGAAGGTCCTAAACATACCAGAAAGTTCCTTGCTGGAAAAGCAGAACACCTTAAAGATACAGCAGCAGACACACACACACAGATCAGGCATGCACACAGATCAGCCACGCACACAGATCAGGCACGCACACAGATCAGGCACGCACACAGATCAGGCACGCACACAGATCAGGCACGCACACAGATCAGGCATGCACACAGATCAGGCACGCACACAGATCAGGCACGCACACAGATCAGGCACACAAACAGATCAGGCACACACACAGATCAGGCACGCACACAGATCAGGCACGCACAGAGAGCAGGCATTTATTTATTTTCCTCAGTGCCATTTAAATCAACCACAAATTTAACATAAAAACAAAAGGCTATCTTTTCAAAATAGTCTCTTTCTCAAGTTAGATGAGAGCAAACAGCATTCATCTTCCTACATACAAACACAAGAATACCTTGGTTGCAAGAAAGAATAGCTTCCTTAGGTCTGTGCACTTTGGCTTGGGCTTCTGCTAGATGATACCAGCCGGCTATGCAGAGAGGGCTTTCTGTCAAGCCTAGGATGAAATAATCATAAATACCATGGGTTCTAGGAGTCGACCCCAGGTCCTCATGCTCACAAGACAAGCACTTGACTGACTCATCTACCTTCCCAGCCCCATGCTGCCCCAGCAAATCAGATGACAGTTTCTATCCTCAGGACACATTGTAAGCTTGTTAACAATGTTTGTAAGGCCATGTTCAGCCTCACTTCCTATCCTTTCCCGTACCCACACTCCATCCTCAAATCTTACTGCACTACCCAAAACAACAGGTTTCTTCAGCTCTGCTGCTCCACAAATGCATTCCTTGACCCAGTGTCCTCCCACTCACTCCAGCTGCCTTCCTCACTCTGCCAGTAACATCTCAACTAGAATGTAAGTCTCCCAAAAAACCGCCACACCTGAGTTGCCTAAGCCAAGCCTCTCTGTATCTAAGCTTCCTCAAAGTATCCCTACTGTACAAAGGAAATCACCAGGACACATATGGTTGAACTTTTCCATGCTCTTGAGCTGAAGAGTGAAACTCAAATTTAATGAGCAAACTCCAGAGTATGTGTGTTCATCTTCTGTTTCACTTTGGTTTATCTCCTTACAGGAAGGCTGAAATTGTAGTCATACCAAATACCACACTCTATACATTACCTTCAGTTAGGTGACTAACAGCATCTTCATACTTCTTGTCTTGTAAAGCTTTAACGCCTAAGCCAATGAGGCCAGGACCACTTTTTGAATTCATTTCCACTAGTTTACAACAATACTGTTGTCCCTCATCTGTCAGACTCCCTGAAATTAAAAAAAACATTATTAGCATTCATATATACATATATGTGCATATGTATATACACACTAAGTACAACGAATTCTTAACTACCATACCTGTATACATAAATTTCAAAAACTGATTCATACTTTACTAAGTCCTGATTTAAGGAAATAAAAACTTAAATAAAGCAGCAAATAAAGAAGATATCATTACTTCATCAACATGCTTAAACACTGGAGGTTAAATCACTTTATATACACACGCACTCTGAAACTGAATTCATGCTCAAAGGTTTTGAAGGAGAAACCTATGGCTACTAGTCCATGGGCTGCCACACAGCCCGTGGCTTGCCTCAGCTTTTCCTATTCAACTCTCAGGAGCACTGATTCAACCATATCAACTTTAGCATATGCATGAAAGAAACAGAGTATCTTATTGGTTCCCTGAGGGCAATAATACACAGCTAGAGGCATGGCAGCCAACTCTGACGGACTTTCCCAGCATCCTGGTATCAGAGGACACCAAACGAAGACTTTGTCGCAGCCTTCTTAGGTTTGCAGGGTTAGCAATACACTGCACACATTTTTACCAAACTATTCTTGTCTATATAATTATTAGGCTTATGTATTAATTATAATGCTGCAATAACCTTAATTTATTTTTGTAAAATAATTTCAGTTAGAAAATATACATTTTGTTATAATTCCATTTTCTCCAACATAGTTCATATGCACCCCAAGTGAAAAATGTTATTCGTTTATAATTAATGAGGAGCATTCAACACTTTAATAAATTGTTTAATCACACAGGAAAATTCTGAAAAAGTTACTAAGACAGACAACTTAAAACAATAAGCGAGGGGAATAAATATGATTAATATTTTAAAACACTTGCTTTTTAACATCTATTGTGAAATATATGACCAAACCACAAATGGGATCTCTGATTCAATCATGGATATTAAAAGTAAATTATTTACATAATGCCATTATATTTAGATGTATGCATTATATTACATGCATACCAATGAATAATCTGTAAGTAATGTTACATACATCTCTGTCCCTGACCAACTAAACTAACTAATCCCTAAACAGAAAACTACCTGGGAAAACTCCGTCCCTAAGAAGCCCTATATAAGCCCCTCTGCCTGTTGAGTTCCAGGCTGTCCTTTCCCACCCTGGCAGAGGCAGCCACTCTCCTGGACTCCTCCTTCCCCAAGAAATCTCTTCTTAAGAGTCTTGGATGAAGACCTTAATTCACCTGTGCAGATAGAAGAACCTTGCTGAGACATCCTTCAGGGAAATGAGCAGAACAGAAGAACCTTGCTGCGATGTTCCCTTAGGTGGGCTGAGCAAGGCTGGACAGAAAAAATAACAACTTTCTGCCGGAGCCTACGGGGATTGCTACATTTCTGCAGGGGCTTCCCCTTTAGCAGAGTGTGGGAGGCAGAAGAAGCAGACAGCTCTCTTAAGACAGTCTTTTAAGGGAACAGCAGAGCTCAGCTGTACAGTCTCTCTAGGAGAGGAACAGGATTGCTATCCTGCCAGGAGCCCATCCCCCACCACATCCCAGCTTCAGGTAGCCAGGCTTCCTCCCACTGACAACAAGTCAGGACACCTCTCTCTCCAAGGCTAAGCTGCCCTCTTGTGGTGTCAGCCTCCAGATGTCCTATTGCGGCTCTAGGTAGCCTGGCTTCTGGATAAGTCAGGACGCCTTTCCCTCCAGGGCTGAGCTGTCCTGTTGCAGCTCCAGCCTCCAGAGCTGTCCTGCTGTGGCTCTAGGTATAGCCTGGTTTCCTGATAAGCTTTAATGTATTTATGTTCCTGTATGTTTGCAGCTCCAGAGCTCTAGCGCTCACACTCGCTTACATAAACAATCATAAAAAAGCTTAACAACACAATTTTTACTTCTCAAAAAGGCAGTCAAGTCCTAAGGTTGCTAAAAACTAAAAGTTCATGTATAAATTGATAAGATACAAAACAGCTCTATGGAACTCAATTTCCTAAATTATACAACAGCAAAAGGTTTTATTTTGTTTTGAAAATCATTTCTGACATACCAAAGAAACCAACCAATGAACACTAAAATTTTGACTTTTAAATAAACCTAAGTTTTAGAGGAAGAAAAAGTAGAATTTGATGGCACTCATTTTTTTTTTTATTTTCACCTGCAGTTTCAAATGCTTCTAAGACATAAAACCTCGTTGTTAGGAATATTTCCTAACCGAGCCTCTCCGCTGGCACAAAAAACTCTTATCAAACCAGATCAGACCGAATCAAAAATGTCCATGTTTAATGAGTGCCATGCTATTGGGTGCCTGGGAGCATGGAGGGAGGGAGGGGTGCATGGGGGGAGAGGGGGGACAGAGGGAGAGCAGACACAAAACCGCAAAACCAGAAACCACGTGTCATGTCCGTCCCAGTGTCGTGTTCCCCCCTCCCCCCTCCCAGTACCCAAGCCTAAATACTCTTTAGTGGTCCTGACCCTCCCAGGGTCAGCGCTTGGCAGGCTGGGGGTTGGAGTCCAAGCGCTTGGCAGGCTGGGAATAGGAGTCCGGACCAGGGTAATTCCCAGGCCAGGGGCTGGGGTGACACTTCCAACTCAATATTACATTCCAGACTCTTTGGATATAGGGGTGTTAGAGGGCTGGGGTCTCACTTTTGACCACTCCTTATTTTTCATTGTCGGTAATCACACCCAGAGCTTCAGTCACTAATGCTAGCAAGTGTTTTACCCTAAGCTGTCTCCCTGGGCCTAAACACTAAATCATAACTTTTAATGAAGTTGTTTTCTGCTTGAATTTAAAGAGCCAAGCCTCCTTGCCCTCTTGTGTTTCAGCTACAATGCAAAATAAATCAAAATGGTTATTTAGAACATACATACACAAAAAAAACACCTTTCAACAAATGACAACTAGGAAAGTTATTCAAACTTCATTACATGTAGCTTGACAAATGAGTCATGCTGAAAATGGATCTTGAGCCTCAACACACAGAGAAAGACCCAGAAGTATGGAATACATTTGTCCTTCGTGGAGAGACACAGTGATTAATTGCTGTAAAGTTCTCTGAGGAAGGGTATGCATCAAGGTTTGTAATCTTCAGAATACATAAAGTTTGGCTTAGGATGACGAAAAGAGAAGTCATGTGCAGCTTTTCACTGTCCCAGAACAAGAACTCTGAGTCTTAGCTCACATCTGAGTGCCTACCCATCCACCCCATTCATCATGCTACAGACCTACCTCCCAATCAGTTCTACAACCCAGGCTGGCCTCAAACTTGGTATGCAGCCAAAGCTGGCTGAACTCAGGGTCCTACCACCTCTCCCTTCTAAGTGCTGAGATTACAGGCATGAACCACCATACTTGGCTTTTAAACCAGAAGGTTTTCTTACCAGTCAGTACAATTCTTTCAGGATGCCTTTATTAACTGTCACAAACACACACATATGCACACACACACCATGCCCCTTAAGATAAACCAGGGCGTCTTCTACACTAGACAAGTACTCTACCACTTACCAATCTGCTACATCCCAATCCAACCTTTATTTACGATCTCTAAATGTCCACAGGATGATACTGGGTTTTAACAGTCAATGTTTTGCAACATTTCATTTATGTTTCTGTTCTCTCCAACTTACTCTAGAGCAGGATCTAGGTAAACTCTCAAATCCATTTTATTGCAAACATCAAGCAATGATAGGTAGGTGCACATTTTGATAAATGTTATGTTGGAAAGCATCTCATGCTTTCATACCCTAATAATTCACATTGGTTGAGGAAGGAATACGAGGGCCATGTTTACCCCCAAACAAGCAAACAAAAAACATACTAAAGGTGAATTCACTTACTGCGAAAGCATTCAACCAGTTTTCCAAAAGAAAATATCCACATAGTCACCTACACCTTTACTATCTGAGCAGACCAAGGAGGGAACGAGGCAAACCACTAAACAGCTCAACAGAACTGAAGAGAGAGTAGCTACCACTTACTAATTCTCAACTGCAACGCTAAAAGTCACAAAGGCTATATCAATCTTTATATCATACACTGGGTCTTAAGATAAAATTGGAAGAAACCAGATGATTTGGATAAACAAAAACACGTATCTCCTTGTATGACAGCCTGTGTCCCTGTCTTCAGTGTCTCCTTGTGTGATGGTCCCCTTGTGAACCTTATCTTCCAAGGGCTTCACACAGTATCTGTCCAGTGCAGCCGACCCTTCTTGAAGTGGTTCAGAGACTACGACAACACAGTCATTCTCCTCCTGCTTCTCTTGCTGCCCCCAGCACACACTTCCTTCCCTTCCTCTGCTTCTCCCATAAATTCAGATTGGATCACTTTTCCTTTTAAACTTCTCACTACTTCCTCAATTTTCTCCATCATTGTTTCAGTTCAATTACTTTACTTTAAAATAGCTTTAATATTAGTTATCTTAATCATAAAAATAGTTACTCAGTCTATCATGAGAATCCTTTCTTTCCTGTCTTCGCATCAGGGTCCCCCCATTGCTCTCTTACCTAACCTCTTCTTGGTCCTCATCCTTTCTTCCTCTTCTGAAGTCAGCACCGTACAAGCAGCCATCCTCAGCCTTCTAAGCCTGGGTCTTCTCTGATGGCAATCACTCTACCTCACTTGCACACGAATGATTTCTAAGCTACATGCTTAGTGCTGGTTTGCAGATTCCCATTTACAAACAATTGATGGGCTCTGGCTACTTTTATAGCTCTTTTCAAATGTACTTCTCACATAAACCGTCATGGTTTTTTCTATAATGTGGACTAACTTTTCCAAAGAACTAAAATATGCAAATAATTTTTCCCTTCTCTTTAAGAAGCTGCTACATTTCCATTCACCTACTCCTTTCTACCACCACCTTCATGTTCCCAGTTCATTTATGCATTCTTAGATTGCTCACTCTGGTCAACGTCAGCCCCTCCTAAACATTATTAGCTCGAGCACTTGTACTTCACATAAAGTAATTCACTTTGTACTTTATGATGGTGGAAAATATTCTCTTTGAGAATAAGAAAAAGATCTTACTTGTTAGTGGAACTCCCGACTAAAAGTAAGAGCACTGACTTCCCACAGACCAGGAAATGATATCAAGGAGTTATCGATAGAGGAGAGGGGGATGGGCAGAATGCAAAGGCCACAGCCTACCCACGATAATGCGGTCACGGGGTGGTCAGTGCACACAAGTACCTGCTTAGGTCACAGACATACACACTTCAGATGACCCAGCTCTTCATAACCCAGCTGTTAACTACCACCTCTATTCTAACTAAGTACATAAAGAAGCAAGAGTATGTCACACACAAGAGACACTCTCCAACCTGAATTTACTCTAGTTCACGTACAGACTAACAGCTCACAAGACTGCAAAAATTTTAAAAAACAGACCATCACTATGGCATTAATATCAACACTGTGAAGCTCAATGTTTCCTTTTCATGGCAGTCAAGATTTGTGTGATATAACCCAACCCATTCAGCCATTCCTTCTACTGCATCAAACAAATCAGGAGGGGAGAGTTTCACGCACCACAGCTGCACACGTGCCACCTGCACCCCGAGATTTGCTCCATCTAACATCAGAGAAAGTTCAAGACATCCTTCAAGTCCCACCACCAAAAAGACTTCACAAAATTGTAAAATATAAACTAACTAATAAAAGAATTTCACTGATGAATCAATAGCTGTATAACCCATAAGTCCTATATCACTCTACTTTCCTGTATTTCTCAGACTTTCTGTAAATAGCAACACTACATAACCATTTTTTTATGTCCAGAAACACTGATATTTTATACATAGCGAGCACTAAAGCAGTGCTTAACTGATTGCAATATCACTCTCATACAATCACACACCTCTGGGAAACAATATAAAAAAATTACCTGACTCAATCAAGTATAAACAAATCACTTCTAGTGGGTATTGTATGGTAGGATAGATATTTATCATTCCTTCACAGGCTTTCTTCAACCTAGTTGTCTCATGAGGGAACTTGAAAATATAAAAGCGTAATAAAGTGAATTCCAACAGCAATCAAACATACTGATGAACATTTTCATAATTAGAAACACATAAACATCACTTACTTTAGATAAGCACTGAAGGAAACGCTGATAGAGCCCTCGGTGCTCTTCACTGGGAATACTGTCTGCTAAGTCCAGTGTGTTCTCAAATGCAGTCCACAGCTGAAACACACCAGACAGCTGTGATGCAGCATGCTAAGTGAAAAATGCGGCAAGTACTGTAATGTATTAAGAGCCCTTTAAAAGCCAGGCAATGGTGGTGAATGCCTTTAATCCTAGCAATCAGGAAACAGAGGCAGGTGGATCTCTGTGAGTTCCAGGACAGCCAGGGCTAAAGACTCCTTTATAAAAACTAAACCTTCAACTTATTCCTGGCCCTCATGAATCTTCTGTTTGTTTGGTCACATTTGCTTATTTATTTATTATTTATTATGCATACAGTGTTCTACCTACATGTATGCCTAGCCCTCATAATTCTTCTGTTTGTTTGATCACATCTGTTTGTTTATTATGTATACAGTGTTCTGCCTGCGTGCCAGTAGGACAGAAGACAGCACTGGATCTCATTACAGATGGTTGTGAGCCACCATGTGAATGCTGGGAATTGAACTCAGGACCTCTCAGCCATTTCTACAACCTGTTTGGTCAGATTTATAAGGTAAGGTGTCTCTCACTAGTAGCCCAAGCTAGCCTTGATCTTGTGGAAATCCTCTTCCTCAGCCTCCCAACTACAGGAATTACAGCTTGAGCCACCACAATCTGCTTAGTCCTGACATTTAAATGAGGGGAGAAAATGTCTATGTAAGCTTTAAAATACATCCTAACTCCAACTGGCCAACTGAGTATACTAAACTAGTAAGGGACAACTATAAATTTAAAACATCAGCTTAATAAAGCATCTTTCCCTTCACTGCTGGTTGCTACAAAGCAGTCCGCTAGAACATTATCTTGTATGGTTATATAACATCACAAGCACATTCTTTGGAAATTCACCCAGAGAAGAAAATCTTTCAAGTGTAGCACCTGACCCTCACTGAAGAAGATTCTCTTCACAACAGAGACCATTACAGAAAGCCACAATTCAAAATGCAGGGAACAACTGCTCATGGGATACCCATCTTGAATAGACGACTCTTTTAACACAACTCCTGCACCCAAGGCTCAGAGAACATTCCAGAAGAAGGAACAAAAAGATTTGAAGAGTCAGGGCACTAGGAAATCTGCTGCTACAAGGCAGCACATCCTTGATATCTCAATAACATGGCTGCTGAAAACAGACCTGAACAAGCACAACACCAAGAGCCATGCTAACATGGAAGAGGATCTCATGGGCCCCACCTGGGCAAACAACTACAGGCAGCTAAGGAATACTGAGAGCAAGAGTGGTCTCCCCAGGGAAGCTGTCCCCTAATTGCTTATTATTCAGTACCAAGTGGTCAGCCCCGAAGTCATATATATGCAAGCAACACTGGATGGACTATACCCATATGAATTAATTTATTTGTGCATATATAATGTACATATAATGATAACAAAGAAAAGGACAGGAATTTCACAGAAAGTGGGAGGTTGTAGCATGCAGGAGTTGGGAGAAAGAAAGGAAAAGGAGGAAAATGTAATTATATCTTAATTTTTAAAAAAGGACTAAGAAAAGTACAGGAGGTAAGGAGAAAGGGTAGATAGACGGCTGAATATGACCAATGAATGTTCTTTGTATAAATGCCATAAATAAGCAGGGTTAATACATGCTTATAAAAATTGTTAGGTACAGTTAATCTTTAGTATACAGGAGAATGAGGCAGGAGGATCAAGAACTGATGTCCAGGGTGGCCTGCCCCTTTCTGAGTGAATACAGAGGAGGGATAGATTGGGGGGGCAGGGAAAGGGGGAGGGAAGAGTGGAGGAAAGGGAGGATGCAGTTGCAATGTAAAATAAACAAATAAATAAATAAGAAAAAAAAAGAATTCCAAGCCAGCCTGGGCTACATAAGATCCTGTCTCAAAATTAAAAACAAAACAAAGCAAACAAAAAGTGTGCAGGTGTGTGTGTGAGTACATGTGTGAGTGCATGCCTGCACACATCTGTGTGTGTGTGTGTGTGTGTGTGTGTGTGTGTGTGTGTGTGAACTGGACTGGGAATAGCTCAGTGTTCAGTATGGTCCTACAACATGCAAGCACTAGATTCAATTGTCAACACAGAAAGAAAATAAGGAAGGGGAGTAGAGAGGGGGAAAAGAAAGATGAAATGAAAAAGGAAGAGAAGAATGAAGGGAAAGAAGAAAGGGGAGAGAGATGGGAAAAGAGAAGAATGAGAAAGGTGGAAAAGGGGAAAAAATGAAGACAAGAGGAAGCTTGCTTACTGTGGAACACAGAAACTCAGGAGTTTGGGCCAGCCTGAGCAACTTAGTAAGACATTCTTCTTTTTCCTTTCTTTTCTTTTTCTTTCTTTTTTTTTGTTCAGTTTTTCGAGACAGGGTTTGTTTATAGCTTTGGAGCCTGGAACCTGCTCTGTAGACAAGGCCAGCCTCAAACTCACAGAGATACGCCTGCCTCTGTCCCCGAGTGTTGGGATTAAAGACATGCACCACCTATTTTTTATTATTATTATTTATGAATTTTCTTCCATGGAGTAGAAGTAAATAAAAACTATATTTTACTAATTTTGGTATATGTTTGATACTGTGTTAACCAAGAAAAATAATAAGGCTATATTATATAGATATAGCTTAAAAGAAATTGATGAGCTACCCAATTTTGTCACTACTAAATTTCTCCTACAACTACTGCATGTTATAATTGGATCTAAAAATATCCTTGAAAGGTCATGTGTTGAGGGTTTGGTCACCAGCCTGTAGTGACCTTGGTTGTGGCAGATCCTTGAGGGAGTGAGGCCCAGTGTAAGGAACGTAGGTACCTGCAGCGGATCCTGGATCCTTTGGCTCTTTTCATCCTAGGCACCACAGGTGAACAGCTCTGATCTACACATGCTCCCAACCCTGATGCCCTGCCTGCTCCACACAGAGCAGGAGAGAGACACTCAGTACCAACTGACACCTTTGAAGCTGTGCACCAGCATAAACCTTCCCAGTGACAGGGCTGAGTGGCACACTGACAACAGACAAATAGCTTCTTCTTACAGTTTTAATCCTCAACTCTTTGGGGACTGCCTGGCATACAGTATATTCTCAACAGCATTTTCTGAACACGAGAAGAAACTGATGACTGAACAGGTAAACATACACAAAGTTGTGTTCAGTCTGTAACTGCTAAGATGCTAAATTACACTCAAGTTAGTAAGAGGACAGTGTTACATCACTGTGCCTCCATCTTCTAACTGAATTAAGTATTGATTTTCATGATGGCAACCACAAGGAATAAACAAGTTGATACCATCTGCTGGGTTTCATTATCCTGATCCTCTATCTCCTCAGTGAGCAACTGAGTCAGTTTTCTCCACAGCTCATAAAGCTCTTGCTTGTCTGCTCCGTCTTCTTGCCGAGTCTTTATCAGTTTACTCCATGTTCGAGCCACCTATTGAAAAGCAGATTTCAATAGTTTAAAATGTTTAACCTAAAGACCAAAATCATTTCATCCATTAACATGTAAGAATAGCAAAAGTACAATAACCCATGCCATATGAACTCCAACCAAAAAAAAAAAGTGGATTAGGCAAATTTCCAGAGTTCTTCTATCAGAAATATCACTTAGACAAGAGAAAGATGACCACACGCCAGCCCCACAGGCACACACTTAGTAAATGTAAACCAGAACAAAGGTTAGAACTAGGATATCACAAATTGTAGTTCAATTTCCAAAACACTGTAATTTATTTCTCAAAATTTTTGATATCACACTATCTTAATTTTTTAACTATTTATTTATTTATTACGTATACAATATTCTGTCTGCGTGTATGCCTGCAGGC
>LOJH01037611.1:0-12147 GCA_001685095.1 Ellobius talpinus | reverse complement strand
TCTCTCTCTCTCTCTCTCTCTCTCTCTCTCTCTCTCTCTGTCACACACACATATCCCAATAATAAATAAATGAATAAATTAGAATTGATACATAACTTAAGATTTAGGGTAATCTTTTTAAAAATATGGTATCAAGAAAGACAACAATTAAAACATAAGTGTGGTTTTTAGAGGATTTGTTGCTTAGATTCTGCTGTGATAGTGTGTCACCTGAAAACTATAAGGTGTAAATGTAAACAAACCATAGCCCTTTATTACTGATCAAATGATATTTTAGATGAAAAACCTCTTCCTGATAATTTCTTCCATAAGCAATGCTACCTGACCAAACTCTAAGCAAGCAACTTATAAAATCATGATTTGTTGCATTAAGAAATGTATTTGGTTAAATATATACAGATTATTAAACATCGTAATCTGTGAAGCATTTCTGTCTAATTTTAAATTATTAATATTGACAAATATTAAATACTTTTTCTACTTTATTTTTTCATGTTTGGTAAAATTATAAGATTTTAATCAAATATTACTTAGTCAATTAACAAAATTTATTGAGTACCTTACTATGCCTTGGACATGATGTAAGATGCTGGACCACTGCAATCATGATGTAAGATACTAGACCGCTATAATCCTAGTTGCTATCACAAAAGCATAGAAAAAAATAGTACAGTAAGATTGCTTCCTCTTCATGATAGTTTTAAAATTGAACTGTCCCCAAACTCTTATCAGCATTCCATGATTTCATTATAACTGATACTCAGGGGCAGACTAGAGCACTGTGCATTCCAAAGGAAAAGAAATTCAAGCTTATTAAAATGTAATTAATTAGGGCTGAGGATATAGCTCAGAGCTCAAGTTAATGAAGTCATTTTATTGTATTTATTGTACAATTGTATCATACCAGCAAATTTGAGAAATTTTGTAAAGAATTTAACTAGGTAATGTTTTATTAATAAGATTTCTCCTTCTGTATTTTAAAACAATCTCATAGTCTATGATTAGCACAATTGTTTTACTAAAAGAAACAATGTTGTCTACTTCATGTTAAGACTATGTCATGTGTTTTAGTACTATATTCTCTGTCATGACCATCAGACTCAGAGATATATTAGTGAGCAGGTAAGCACAGTAAGTGAACTCTAAAACCTATAGAAAACACCTTCACACTTTGCCCTCAATGATGTCAGGGGTGAAGAAGACAAAGAGACTCATCTACTCAAAAGAAGAAACTGTAGTTTCCAAATATCCAAAGTGTCTGGATGTATGGTTTTTTACCTTTAGTTTGCTTTGATTTTGTTTTGGTTTGTTTTGATTTTGACAATAGTTACGTATTCTCAAAAACATCTCAAAATTTAGCTAAATATTTGTTTACTTTTAGGAACCCTCAGAAAACGAAGTGTTTGAATCTCACTTCTCTGTGCAGTCTTTCTTTTGGAGGATAATGTTGAATAACGTTGAAATGCTTTAATATTAATATTGTTAAGTTTTTATTTCTGAATAGCTATTGGGAATTAAGAATTCTGGCTCTTAATGCAGGCTCACTGACAGATGTTTTCATTTTCCTTCTTTGTTGACTTAATTCTAAGTCATATCAACAAATCTTTTATGTCCTCACTTAAAAAACATTGGGAATTTTATACTTCTGAAAATTTTTCTTCATAGCTGTTCTTTGCAGGAGCAAGTTTAGTCAGGTCTTAAGCACTACAGTTCCAGAGACCTCCCAGGAGAAGGAAGCAAGTGCACAGAGGCTCTTTATCTCCCTCTGGAGGACGGACTTGTTAATGCTACCTTTCTGTTCTTCGATTACTCTTATCAAAGTGATAATAAAGCGACACATTTAGGAGGTGGCCAGGAAACAGTCGTTGCTATTTCTCTGCAAAATATGAGTGAGTAAACATTAACTCTGCTTTTGATTTAAATTTAAATGATATTGAATTTCCACAGAATTTGTTTTAAGTATCATTAGAATTTGATTTAATCATTGCTGACTGAACTCTGCCATCTGTTTCCCTCTTATGTAACCGCACTATGCACAGCACTTACTGGTTTATTACCAGACCCTATGGTGCGTTAAGACTGTCCCTGAAGCATCAACATAAACTTCCAGAAGTTCTTCTCCCTTTCCTAAGAACATGTTTGAGCCACTCAGTGAGGGTTGTCTTATCTCAGGGAGATGTTTGGTCTCCCTAAACTGTCATTCCCCAAATTTCTGGGTTGCATTTTCCCCTTCTTCTAGAACTATTGTCAGCCATTGTGTCTCTTCTTTTCCTTGTATTCAATTTTGCTTTCAGCAGTTATGCTTTTCCTGTTGCCATTTATGTGGGCCATTAAAAAAGTCATAAAACAAATTCCATTCTCACCCTTTATATTAACGGTCCAAGACTCTTGTAACTAAGCAGGGACACTGCATCTCATGAGCAGAATGCATAGTCTCACTGTCTTGGAGGCGAAGATCCAAGTTATGTGTGAACAGGGCCACACTTCTTTGGGGGACTGTTTACTCCCAGCTCTTTGTCGACTGTGCTGTTTATTACAGGCGTCACATGACATTCTCCCTGTGTGTGTATCTCTTTGTTTAAATTTCTCTTTCATCAAAATATAGAAAAGGAAAACCATTTAGGCCATGATTTTGTAGCAGCAGACATTGCAGGGAAGTTATTATATTTTAGAGTCTTTGCTATTTTCCTTTTTTGGTTTCAGACCACTTGTATTCAAAAAAGTACATTTTCCCTTTAGAATTTTGAGATCATACATTTGAATGAGTTCCGTGGGTAGTCGGGCTCTGACCAGTGAGCCGGTGTCAGCCACAGCTACTTATCCTGCCTGCTCCAGCACACATCTCTTTTGCAGCTTTTTATTGCCATGAGCCAGCTGAATGGTTATAGTGTGCTGTTTCCTTTCTACCATCTTTACAGAAGCTACCTTCTCTAAAGTTACTCTGTACTTTTGCCAAAATAATCATTGCTCCTCTTATGTGCTCATATATTGTCCATGAATATAGAGGCTAGCCTCTTTTAATCCTTAAATGAAAGAGGACTTTTTGCTTATTTGAGAGCAAAATTTGGGACACTTACTCTGCTTTCAGTTTGTTCTTTGTGCTGCAAACATGCAGACAAGTAATTTGAAGTCAAGATTCACGAGGACCAGTACTGTAATTACTGCCTTTTCCATGTTCCCTTCTACGGGGCTCCTTCAACTTCTCTATGCTCTGTTGTTCCCAAACTAGTCTCCCACTTGGTTCCATTCTTCCTTCTCCCAATATTCCTCAATAACCTTTCTCTATTTCTTGAAGAATCTGATTTTAGAACAAATGTGTAGGTTTAAATTATGCTTTTTGGCACCCAAGATACAGTGGTGAGATCTCTTCTGGGCACAGAACATTAAGTGGTGACACATTAATTGAACAAAAGGCAAACATATTAAGGAACATGTATCCCACCAATGAGGCTCAGAGCAGTGATATCATCTCCCTGAAGAGCCCTGAGGATGTGAGCAGGAGCAACATTCTTCTCCTTCGAAATAAATGTTTGGAAGAATAAGTAGCGACAGGCTTCCATTTGGGTGTCTAGTCAAGGAAATGCCCTGCAAAAACAGTCTCTCATTTATTGAAGAAGTGTTTGATATCCCATTTACAAAACCTGACAATCAGTAATCAAGGCTAGTTAGGTTGAGAAATATCTCACATAATGACATCAAAAGTCACTCTGATAACTGGCCCCATATCTCTCTGCCCATGAAGTGTTGGTATTTTCATGAACATTTTAGAGATACATTTGAAAAGATGTTTTCCCTGAACATGTTCAAATATGCAAAAATACTCCAAACAGCTCATATAAAATCTGAATATGGAGTGTGCAGTATAAAAAGGTATAATAAAACTCATTCATTTGTAAGGTAACTATTAAAGTTAACAAAGGACATCTTCTCCAGGGCCTAGCCACATAAGGATAGTAATCCCTTAGCAGAAAAAACTTATCTTTGAAACAGATGTAGACCATTAAAGAAAACCTCAACCAATCAAAACACAGAGTTTTGGAACCTAGTTCAAAATGATCCCTATCTAACACATCTCTAATACCTAAGACTCGGATTGTTGCAGAAGGGGCAGAAAGGTTCTAAGAGCCGGAGGATTGGGAAGTTTTCTGTGAGAGCGTCTTCTAGAAATGTTGGAAACCACCCCCAGGAAGTCTCACCAACGTAGCTGCCTAAACAGGACATGAACAAGGATGAAACCAATAGACAACCAAAATGGACAGGGGTCGCTCATGAGGCTTTAACCCTAGACAAAGAACTGCAGGCAACTAAGGAATGCTGAGAGTTGGAGAAATGGTCTTCCCCAGGGAAGAGCCCCCAACTGATTATCCAATGCAAAATGGTAAGCCTTGAAAACATACAGAGAAGTTGACATTGTAGAGACTGAGGTTATATTTATGTATTTAAGAATACTTAGACACATATATGCATAAAATCTCTCTCTCTCACACACACAGCATCAATTAAAGAAAAAGAGGTCATGAGTTTGAGGGAGAATGGAGGTACATGGGAGGGTATGAGGGACGGTAAAGGAAGGAGAAAATAGTCTAGCTTTTTATTATCTCAAAAAGTAAAAGTTATTTTTAAAAATTTAATTAAATAGCAACTAAAGAGATGGCTCAGTAGTTAATAACACGTACTCCTTTTATAGAGAATCCGTGATTAGTTCCCAGTGCCCAAGTTCCATAGCTCACAAACACCAGTAATAAAATATCTAGATGACTAAACCACTCTTCTCTCCTTCACAGAGACAGTACTCATATGCTCCCATATACATACACACACGCATACACACATATACTTGTATACATGTATGCACACACATAATTTAAAATAACTTTTAAATGAGATCAATAAAAGAGATAATGAGTGCTCATGTGTTTTGTGAGGAACGAAGCATCATTTCTGTTAGAAGGGTCAGCATGTGGTCTTAGATTGACAAGTCAGTCACATTGAGCAAATCTAAATCCAGGGAGAGTCTGCACAGCTGGAATGTCAGTCCTGTTTATATCTTGCTTTTCTCGAAAGCAAACTAATGAAAATAAAGGACATAAGTGACACAAGGTATTCTCGTTACCCAAAGGCATAGAATTCATCAGGACAGCATCTCAGGACGGAGCATTGCACAGTGCATATAGCAACTACCATGATCCATCAGGACAGAATCTCAGGACGGAGCACTGCACAGTGCATATAGCAACCACCGTGTTTCTTCTGAAAACAATAAACATTATAGGAATTCAAATCAGATTACACTAATTAGGTCAGATTTTATTATAGACGTTTAGCTTCCCATGAAATAAGGGTCATTTTGAACATCTCATGTTTAACATGCTTCTACTTCTTCATCTCTTCCACACGGTTAGCACGCTTCTACTTCTTCCCAGTGATTTTCACTGAACAGGCATTAAGATTCTGATAAGAAAATCAACTGAAGAAACCATACTACAAAAGCATTGTAATGGATTAAATATGTTTTAATGGAAAGAACAGGGATATACCAAGACAGACGTGAACATTGAGGAAAGATTTATAACACTCAAAGAAAAGTGTGTAGGAAAAACAGAATAGTGCAGGATGACATCAGGGCGTGCCTCATGGTCAGGTCAAGAAGAAGTGTGAAAGACTGTAACAAAGGGGAAGAGGCGTTATCAGCTGTGTAAAACAGGAGTGGGGCCCTGTACTCCAGCACGCACGTCGTGAACAACTCAAGTATATATTATACTCCTCCCAGAAAAGGTCACACATCATTTCCATTTTAGATATAAGAAGACTCTTGGAATATTTATAAACTTCCATGTAAGGTTTTAAAGGAAAATCTTGTAAGTCAAATCAAGGACTATTATTTTTCTTTCCTTTATCGTTGGTAAATACGTGTAGATGTTTTAATATTTAGATATGGTTAAAATATATATGATGTTTTTTTTAATTGGGATGTACATTCAACATAACAATAAAGGTTTGAGATCTATTTGGCCACAAACTTAAAGCAAATATTTAAAACACCTTGAATATAATGAACTTCCTGGCAGCATAAATTGTATCAAGAAGCAGTGAAAGAAAAATTAAGGATAAAATCCAGAAGTTTCTCTGAGGCCCTCAGTGGCTGTGAATCATCTTCAAGAGAAGGATTTTTCTATTATCAGGAGGATACTTTGCACCAGGCCACACAATGCACCAGGCACTTTCTGCAAGCAATCGTTGGACCCCGTTATCCAGCTGCAAATCCCTGGAATAAACTCTGTAAGAAAGGAAAGGATAGAGCATGTTGATTAAGTTGCTACTTGCTCTCCTGCCTAGTTTCTGCAGCACAAAGCAGTCATCTTAGGCTAGCATTATCTTTTCCTGGCTGTGGCCTGCGCAGATAAGCATGTCCCGCCTCTGAGCTGAGAATATAGAGCAGAGCTGACTCTGTACATGGCTCATTGTAAGCACACGAGTCATGCCTTTCTCTTCAGTCTTGCAGGATCTGGGTCTCATTTGGAAGGATTAGGATTTGCGCAGGTAACACAATCAGGGTAACAAAACCCAAGGATCACTTGTACATAGCAGAGAGTAGACTGGACTGTGTTTCCTCAGTCATATGCTACTTCTACACAGATTGGTTTTGCTTTTAGTTTTTAAAATCTAAATATAGACTGAGGGGTATATCCTGACACTGGTATTTTAAGGAATGTAACTAGTAACTGTTATTAACTACAGTGAGAATATAGATGTGTGTGCAATCTGTACGGCAGAGTGTGCTTTACTGGTACATATTAGAGGACAATATACAAACAGTGTGCCTCTGCTTTTCTGCATAACACGTACTTAAGTAAGTACCAACTGGCTTGTTTCCTTTAAGCCTCTAACTAACCATTCTCAGTAATCTATGAGCAGAGTATGTTCCATCTATATGAAAGCCAAAACTATTTGAAATCCTGTAACAATCAATCTCTTTGTGTCATAATTCCATATTTAAAGAGGGAGTGTGGATAACAGATAAGCATTTCAAATTAAAGTATCAGTCTTGGCAAGATGCCTGTCATGAACAAAACTGCTCTGGTAGATGTTTGCTAAGCTTGTCTTTTGATGTGAGCTAACCCAGGCCTCAGACCACCCCTATTCAGTTCCCCTCAGGGTGATATGCCCAGGGTTAATTCTCTCTTTCCTCATACACTGCACTGAGAGACTCTTCCTGGCAATTGGCTAAATCTTAAACATAACTTACTTCCCCACCATGGTAATTTCCCTGCAGAGTTCCTTGTTCAGTCATCTCTTATCCTGCCTCCCACTGCTTGCCTGTGGTCTCAGGAGGGGAGGAATTTCTGCAACATTTTTGTTTATTTGGTTGCTCTTGTGGATAGATGGCAAAGGCACAAAAATCAGTGGAACAGATCTCTGTTAATTTAGATATTTTTAAAATTTTTATAAGATTCACTGTTGCTATGAAAATGAACACAATAAATTATTGTTATCCATGTAACATTTATTTTTCTTGAGCCTGTTTCTGTTTTCACATTGGAAAAAATATCTCCAAAATAAAATAATGGCATCAGATTTTCGGGAAGAAATTCTTTCTGATGGATCTAATAACAAAACATTAATACCATTAAGCAGGATCCATCACCCTATAATTCTTGCTAGGCAATGTTACCCTACAGAAAACAAAGCAGAAGTTGGACCGGACATTGCGTCAGTGCTCACCTTCACTGCACTAGAAGGACATTTCTGAAAGTGGCTTTTTTAAAATTAATGTTACATGCTGTTCCAAACAACAATGTTAGTCCTCTCACCATCCATCCCATCCAGATGAGTGCAGCCTGCTCTACCCTGCTGGGCTTCAGCAGAGAAAGCTTCAGAGTCCTCATTGCCAAGACGCACAAAGGAATTCCACCATTTATTTCATTGGCTTGTCCTGTCTTAAATGAACTCTGTATTCTGATGCTGATGGCAGTTCTGAAAGCCACTTCCTAGCTGAATGCTTTAGACACATGAATAGATTTCATATTCTGGATTTTTTTCACAAAAAATAAACTAACATTCTCTTTAAAGTGCCAAGTAATTAGTCCTAAAATCTTGCTAAGGCTACATATTATTGACTAATTGCTTCCAGCCTTGACATGTGCAGTGTGTGCTGACAATGTTGATACTCTATATTAGTCCTAAAACATGATGGGTGTTTCTAACATGAGTAGTCTTCAAATAGTCATAGGTAGGAGAATCACACAAAGTGCTTGTAATAAAGACTCAGCTCTTCAAACCGAAGACTGAATTAGGATCAGGCCCAAGATTTTCAACAATCTTCCTGCTAAAATTTGAGATCATATTCCTTAAAATCTAAAGGATTATTTCGTTCATCTCTTATGACTGTTGGCTTTCAAGCTGAGTTACATCATCTCCTTAATCTTTCCTTGTCTTTTCTTTCTCTACCAAATATAATTCTGATTTAATAAGTACTTATCTAACAGCAATGCTTTAAATAGCCAACTACTAGATGTAGCCCGTGAAGGGCAACCATGGATATATTCATTACTTCCTGTTATTTTTTTCCCAATAAGTAGTTTTGGTTAATGATTATTAGCACATCAATAAATATGTATGGTTTAGAGTCACTCTATGTGGAAAATATTAATAAAGGGAAGTAACAAATAAAATTTTCACAATTGTTCAATAGGCATTGATGTCTCTCTAAATTGTCCAAATATTCAGAATAAGATGCTCTCTTGATCAGTATATTTAAAAGCACTACTAAATACTTTAAAAATATAAGTAATATCCATGCCACAGTGAATACTGAATAATATTTATGATTATATAAATTAATAGTAAGTCTTAGAACATGAGTGAGGGGCAGTATGCATATGAATGAGTGTTTTGAACAACAGTTTTTCAAGACAAAAAATAATCCCTTCAAAATCTCTGGTCAGTCCGTCTTCAGAACTCTTTGTGTTCTTGCTATCCTGAAATAGAGGTCACCGTGATTCCCACAGGGTTAACTGTTTTTTGGTTTATTCATCCTTGTCTTCTGATTCCTGTATTGCTTAGCAAAGCCTTCTCAGTTCTAAGATAACATTTCTTTGTAAAGAAGGCATTTGGTAGGTCCTCCATTGAAAGCATGCTTTTCCTTCCTCATTTATTTGTGTTCTTATGTTAAAAAAGAGGAAGATATAATAGGAAGAACAGGTGTCCCTTAGTGCAAGAAATCTTCTCAGCAATGTAAGTTGGTGATGTGCCAAGATGGTGCCCTGTAACATTTTGGCTGTGACTGGGACTTCACCTGCTTCTAAAGAGTGTGTAGAAGAAAGCATACTTCAGTACACTGTCTATCATGAACATGTATGCACTCATGTGATAAGCACATGATATGTTTTCCTGAACCTCTTTATCGACAATGAACTGAACTGGATTTTGTGTTCTTTTAAACCATCACTATTTTTAAGCTGTAAGACAGTGTCTGACCTAACACTCATTTTGGGAAGACATGAAGATTAAAATCCAGAAATTTGGGGCTCTAGTCATACCTCCCTCTTTTAGTAGCTTAACATTGCACCTCAATTACACCTCAGTACACAGGAGCTCAGGCCTTGCTTTCTACATAGAGTTTTAGCTGAAGCCAAATGCTACAGTGTGCAGCATATGCACACTTTAAAATTTGAAGCTCCATACAAATTGACAGCTATTAATCCATGTCATTTAATAACAAAATTGCTTTCTTACTGGTGTAACATTCGCTTTCGTCCTTTGACCATCGCACTTCTCAACAATGCTTCTGTAGCCAAAGTCTAGAGCCCTCCCGGGGTGCTGCTGTTAGGGACAGTCTCGCCATCAATTGTTCAAGCAAGCAAGCAACCAAGCAGAATCTCATGACAGGGTAGTTCAGTGGTCCCAGGTTAAATCCCCAACACCACCAAAAGTAATCAACTGGCATGGCAATGGACCCTAAAACAAACCAAGGCCAATCCTTAGTCATTGTTTGTGCAATGAAGAGAAATACTTTGTTCAAACAAAATCCAGTGTAGAAACCCAGTGTGTGGCACAAATGGAAACAAAGCATCCTCATGCAGTAGGCGGGGTTCTGTGGGGCTTGCGCATACTTTCCAAGACTTCTCCTGTCTTTCAGGACTCATTTGAATGCTGCTCTTGAGGCTCACAGATGAGGTGTGTGATGATGCTAATAAGGCAGCATCAATGTCCAAAATCTGCTGTTGACCAAGTGTCTCCAGATAGCATTGTTTAGAAAGATTTCCAGGGAAATATTGCCAACACTATGACTACTGTCTTTTGAAGCACATAGTTTCTGTTTTCCTGATAAAAGTACCTTGAAATACATAACTTTAGATGAGCACATGTACAATCAGCCTTGGCATTGCTATGGTGTAGAGAAACGATGGAGGTCAAAATGGGAGGACGAGCAGACAAGGCCATCAAGTTCATGAGGTTGATGTAGAAGGGATTTGGCATCATATATGGCCAACTTTTAGTTTACATGTGGAGAACTGAACTTCTTGGTATGACTGATTATAAGTGGGTCAAACACACTTATCAACAGGAATGGGGATTATCTAGCACTTCACGATACTGAATCCCGACGGAGCGTGTTTGCTGCTATTGCTCTTTCTCTAGTTTGTTGTGTCATTCAGTTTTTAAAAACCATGTGGTATTTTAGTAAATTCACTAGTTTAAAACAGTTTTGATTTTGCTCACTAGACTGAATATTGTGGTTTAGAATTGAGCATATTAGATATTATTAGACTATTCATACACTAGAATGAGGGAAAACTCTAAAAACATTCTTATGTAAATCACATTTTAACTTAAAAATAATTGTAAATATTCATGACACAAGTTTCAAGCAAAAGCAAGATGTAAGTGAACATATTGTTTAGTTTTGTATTCTCTGGTCCCTTAAATAGCTTTCTAGAAAGTCACTTAATCCCCTAAGATGGAAAGACAGATTTAAAATTTTCTAAGTCTAACTTGCTAAAACCATCTGAAAAATTATTTTAATATAGAAAAACTACTCTTAAAATTTAAAAATTAAATAGAGAAGTACAGTTGTTGTCTCTGATAGTTATTTTAGGCATAATTTGAAACAGGCATATCTATATCTTTTAATTTTAGGAGCCAACAAGCTGTAGGGCTTGAGTATTCCTCAAACATAACAAGTACATCATGAGATAATTCCATAATATTAATAATTTTATAATTAATACATAATACTCCATAAATTATAATTTTTAAACAATAGTTGACTAACTTCTATTCTTTGAGAAACTATCCAGGAAAAAGAACAAGGCCAACTGAGATCTTAGATCTTACTACACAATAAGCTAACAGACTTCTTCTTTGCCAAAGTTTCAGACCCAAAGCTTACGTCTGTCAGACCAGCACAGGAAGTCACACCTGTGGAGAGGAATTGTTAGCATCACCCTCATCGAAGGCCGAGACCTCAAAGCAATGGATTCCAATGGGTTGAGTGACCCCTATGTGAAGTTCCGACTGGGGCATCAGAAGTACAAGAGCAAGGTACGTCTCTATACATCTGTGCTCCTGCCAATGTGGGCCAGGTGCTGATTGGTTAGCAGCCAGGCTTTAGGAGCTGTGACCATCGGGTCCCTTTGAAATGAGGGCTGTGGAATAGAATGTCGGTCTGTGCCCTAGGTGGCCTTGAGAGAGCCACTCTGCTCTTCTGTCCCACTGACTTCATCTATTACCCAGGAACTAGCTCGCTGCACATTTGTGAGATTTAAGAGGAAAGCGCAACAATATCTTAGAAAGAGTATAGCGTATCCCCACCCAGAAATGCTCAGAACATTGCCCAGCACCAGCACTTCCAGCATCGGTGATACAGACATTATTTTGCAGGCAATGAAATTCTTTTAGATTACTCTGGGTCATGTTATACAAACTGATTTTGACCAATACAACAGCAAAGGTGGTTTTAAAATTATTTCAGCAATTTTATTTAATCATATAGCTTTTGAGTTTTATGTCATACTTCAATAAAATGTATTACAATTACATTCATGTATCTTCTTCCTCCTCTTTCACTTCTGCCAACCATTTTCCTCCTCAAATTGACCCCTCAACATGTTGCTCTTTTCCCTCCTTCCTTCCTTCCTTATTTCC
>LOJH01037610.1:1194-16420 GCA_001685095.1 Ellobius talpinus | reverse complement strand
AGGTGGAAAATTTTTTAATAACAATAAAAAAGTGTCTGAAATAAAAAAAAGCATAGCTGAAAAAAAGAACTTGCAACCTACTATAGGGAAGAAAGCAATCTAATTTGGCAAGAATAGAAACTTTCTGGACGAAAGCAATAGATAACAAAGGTAGAAAAAATATGGGATGCTGGCAGTAGATGGAGTACCTGCTGATTAAAGAACTTTCTATTTTCTGTTGTCTAATAAGAAGTTCACTGGCCACTTGGACTACATGTCACTTAAAGGCTGCTAATGTTGCAGAGGACCAAAATATTAATATTTCATCTATCTTATTTCAATGTTCATATTAAATGCACATGATGAATTCTATAGTACTATATAATATGAAATGGCAAGTTTATGTTTTTAGATATCTAGTTAAGGAGAAATACTTTCTATATGTAACATATGAAAAGATAATTCANGAAAAGATAATTCAGAGAGTGTCTTATAATGAGTTAATAAAGCTATATACTAATGAGCAATGGCTTAAAGGTATGAAAATCATATATTTTAATAACTTGTATATTGGTTTATTTCTTTAAGAAAATTTATTTTATCCTCTCACTTTAACTGTGTAATGAGATGAAGATAATGGGCTATAATTTTTTCTGTAAGTTACTAATGTAAAATCATGATAATGTAATTTGGAGGAAATATAAGTAATAGATTGGAGTAAAAAGCTTGAATATCAATTATTTTCTCGTTGTGTAATTGGATAATAAAATGAACTACATATAATTTTTAAAATGTTTTTGGCTTTTTATTATCGATATTTCATATAATAAATAATATGCTCAGTTGTGCAGTTTGCATACAAACTTTCATATTTTTCAGATATCTGTCAAAAGTTTAATCATGAAGTGACTACAGAATCCATCTCTTTTTATATTAAATTTTTTATTTTACATCACAACCACAGCTTCTCCTCTCTTCCCATTACTCTCTACTTCATTCCACCCACTGCTACTCACTCCTCAGAAAGAAGGCCTCTCATGTTAGTTTTAAAAAAAAAGTATGGCATATCAGATTGAGGCAGGACCAAGATTCTCCCTCCTGCATCAAGGCTGAACAAGGCATCCTACCATAAGGAAAAGGTTCTAAAATGCCAGTTTATGTGCCAATGACAGGTTCTGGTCCCACTGCTAGGGCCCCACAAACAGACTGAGGTAAATGACTGTCTTCCACATGCAGAAGGCCTAGGTCAGTCTAATGCATGCTCCTCAGCTTTTGGTCTAGAGCCAGTGAGCTCCCACTAGCTCAGGTCAGCTGTCTTTGTGGGTTTCTCCATCATGATCTTGACTGGGCTTGCATATATACTCTCTTCTCCCTCTCTTTGACTGACTCTTGGACTTCAGCACACTGGCTGGGGATCTCTGCATCTGTTCCCATCAGTTACTGGATGAAGGTTCTATGATGACCATTAGGGAAGTCATCAATCTGATTGCAGGAAGTTCAGGCAACATCTGCACTACTGTTAGGAGTCTTAGCTGGGGTCATCCTTGTAGATTCTTGGAGTTTCCTTTGCACTAGGTTTCTCCCTAACCCCATAATGGCTCCCTCTATCAAGGTATCTGTTTCCTTGCTCTCTGTCTCTGTTCCTCCCCCAACTCAACCACTCTGATACCTCATGTTCCCATTCTCCATCCTCTCTCATCTATCACTCTCCCTGCCCTGCCCCCAGTTTATCCAAGAGATCTCATCTATTTCCCCTTCCCCAGATGAGGATCCATACTCTTGTGGCTATGATGAAAGCTGATGAAAAGGTTAATAAATGATCTACTTTTTTCTTTTTCCAAAGTGACTTCATGTGTTGTGCATCTCTGTCCAAAACTTCATCACGTTTCCTTTCAGCAAATATGTACATTAGACTACTGTACAATCAAAATGCCCAAGATGCTTGTCTTTGGTTCTCTTCCATTAAAGATTGGCATGTCTCTTCAAGGTTAAGACATTCAAGACTACAGCGAAAATACTAGTACAACCTAAAATAAATACTATAATCCTAAATGCTGATGAATATGTAAATGTGATATACACTGACTAGATTTGCAGATACAGTGGTTTCTCCCTTATCTGACATGTTAAAATTAAAGTAAAATACTAGAATAGAGCACTCTAAAAAATAACTGTCTGTCCGTAAATAATCAATGGTATGTAGTGTCAGCTTATTCATATCTGTACTTTGTCATATTAATAATGTTGAATTCTTCTGGAATAACATTTGGCTATCAAACTCAAATTCTCTACTCCAGGTTATGCCAGTTTTTTCAGGGCAGAGTTTGCAACATTTCCTTGACAGCAATTTCTAATATGATGCAATGGGACAAGGGAAAAACTGCACTCTCCTGAAGATGCCCAGCAAAGGAAACGTAGTCCAGGATCTGGATTTCCATATGAAGAATCTGTGCACTTATTTATCTTTGAAGTATTTTTAAACATGTTGCCGATTTGAAAATTCAAAGTAAGTTTGTTCAAACAAATTTCCTAGTAGTGGCATTTAATATCAGGTATGAGTAGGGGCCCTGATAAATTTGTTTACAAAAATCCCTGTCTCAAAATTGTGATAATTGAAGATGATGTTTAGAAAACACTATTGCACAGTGTTTTTTTAAATAAAAGGTAAAAATAATTAATTGAAGGATTTATGTGGAGATAAGATAAACTTTGAAAATATCAGAAACTGAAGAAAGAAGACCACTAAGAAAATACATGAATTGATTTAAGATAAAGGTAATTGTAGATTTTAAGAGAATTAGTTTGGGGTAAAAGATTACAAAGGAAAGAGTTTTCTCTGTTAAATACATTTGAGTCCTACTTTACTTTTCAAAAGTATTTTTTTTTACCTTAAGTGAATAATCTTAAGGGTAAAAAACCATCAAATATATCCAAGATATTTGAGTAGAATTTAAAGCAATGGATGGAAGCAAAGCAGAGTGTCTGAATTAATTTGGGGTTGGGAAAATCAAAAAGTCACATATAATAGGTGAAACAGCTTGGCCATCAGCAGGGCACCAGGGACCAGATGTAAGAAAAAAATTAATTACAGATATGTTATGACAATTCAGCATCAGAAGAAAATTACAGGTTTTAGGAAAAGAAACGGTAGGCTCAAGATGATAGTTCAGAAGTCTAGAAGGAATCAGGAGAGCATGTACATGGGGAACGGCTGCTGGTAGAAAATAAGGAAACACAAACCAGAAGAACTAAGTTAGTTAGAGCATGACAAGATGTGGGTGCAAAATCAGTGACTAAAGCTTCTCATTCTTCAAACTAACGAGAAAGTTTTGTCATTTATAAAATATTTTATGTTATATTTCAGATAATGTAAAATTAGGGTGCATTAATAACCTCAATAGGGTAGAATAATAACAGATAGACTTAACATCAACTAACACATTAATTAGATTCAGTATGGAAATCAATGTACAACTTTATTGAAAACAATAAAGAAAAACAAATGATAAAATATAGACAAAATACCCTATACTACCTTTGTTTATTTTTGCTGCTCTAAGTGGCAGAACTTTAGATTTAATCACAGAGACATTGCTCTGAGATTTAGGAGGACGTTTGAATCTCTAATCAACAGAGATGTTTATTTCCATTCATCTGAAAATAATTAGACTTATACTTTAAGCTTAGCATCATTCTTTGTCTAATGACCCAGATTCAGATCCACAGGGGTCAAATAGATAGAACAGAGGAGGAAATGTAGCTGGCATATTTATTGAAAATTTAGGACACAGAGGGACAAAGAAGAAATTGAAAAATAAGTAAAACTTTTAAAGAAAAGTACTGTCAACTAAAAACAATGTTTACTGTATAGATAAAAATTATTCAGAAAATACTATAATAAATAACACTAATTTCATAAATTTTGATGCATAACAGGGTCAACAGTAAAGGCTTTTCTTTTATAGTTGGTATACTTATCTGCAGGGAATATCCAAAACTTGCAGAGGTAGCCTAAATTGTACAGTAGAGAAATATTCTATATTTTCATGTATTTATAAGGCTTTTGAATTTTGTTATTATAAAATCCTCATTGATGTAATTAACAATGTCCTGATATTGTTTTATACATTTATGTAATACATAATGTATTCCATAGCTTAATGTGATTTATGTTTTTCCCACACGTACAAACATATACAAAAGTATAAAGCTTGATTTATGAATTTGACCTAGTAAGAAACTAATAACTGTAAAAATAACAAAATAGAAAAATTGAAATAAAGCGCATCTCATTCTCAACACACTCCTTGTATCCATCCTCTTCCTCTTTACAGTGTGGAGCGATAAACTACCTGCGTGAAGGGATGGAATGAGATAGATGACAGACGCTCTGACACAGATAGAGAGTAGTATAGACTTTCCGCTAACAGTGTTGGAAGGAAGATGTCTAAGTTCATTCTGGATCATTATGTAGTCATACTAAGTGACCGAAGTCTTGTGAAACAGTTTATATTTTAGGTCAGATGGAGTAAGATATGTTACTTAACGCTAAAAACATAAATCACAATAAGCTATGGAATACATTTTGTCATACATGAATGTATAAAACAATCAGGACATTGTTCTGTTTCTCAGAACAGCATGCAATTTAAAGCAAAAGAGCTTGTCTCAAGGCATGTTTCCTCGTACCACTTTCAGACCTCACATGAATAAATCGAAAACTCATAAAATCAAAGCCATGCATAAAGAAAACTAGTATGTAAGCTGAGTGAGGCCAGCAAAGAAACAACAAAAATTGAGCAGCTTACAAAGGGAGTGATTGACAGATATCTGGCCAAACCTAAACCAAAGTAAAGACAGACAACAGAGAATGACTGCTTAGTATTGTTCCTGAAGGTCTGATAGATATAAGACTAAAAAAATGCACATGAGTGAGAGAATGCCTTGAAAACCAGAAGAACTTGATTTTAGAACAAAAATCAAAGCACTGCAGCCTGTATGGAGAAAGTGAGAGTAGAGAGAGAGCTAACATCTTCAGCTATATTTCATTGGTAATGTTCTAGATTCTTTCTAGGCTGTCCAACACAATGGAGTATAGGAACGAGGAGAAGGAAATCGATATTGGAAAAGAAAGAGATACAGAAAAACATCTTAGAATATTACATAGATAAACATAGTGAATTTCTTTTTTTAATTTTATGCCACATTGTAGAAGCTTTAGTTAACAAATGGGATGCCTAAAATATAATATGACAGAATGTTTCTAGCAGCTGAATTAGATATAACCTGAATTAAATTAATGGCTACGTGTCTGCATGCAATAGGAGTGTGTGTGTGTGTCTGTGTGTGTATGTGTGTGTGTGTTTTGAGGATGTTAGACAATATTTGTCAATATTTGGTATTTTCCAAATATTACATTTTTATTGTTGTGTGTGTGTGTGTGTGTGTGTGTACACATGCCATGGCACAGGTATAACAACCAGAGGACAACTTGCAAGAATTGAGTCTCTCCTTCAAACATGTGGATCCCAGGGATTGTGTTTAAGGCTTATAAACCAGTGTCTTCAGCAGTTTAGCCATCTTGCCAGTAATTTCTATATATGTAACCTTTTTAAATACATATATTCAACTTTATTTTTTAAATACCATATATTTAGAGAATTGTTGCTCCTTTTGCAGTTAGAAAAATAATACTCCAGGCTTAGGGCTAGAGAGCTGGCACAGCAAGCAAAAGAACTTGCTGCTCTTGCAGAGGACTCAGATTAGTTCTTAGAACACAGATGGTGATTCACAATGGTCTGTGATATACCTCTAGCTCCAGGTGATCAAATGCCTTCTTCTGCCTCTGGACACAAAACTCACACACGTTACACATAAAAACAAAGAGGCTAATACATATACTCACACATACAAATGAAATAAAACATATTCTTGAATAGATGATCTGGCTTTATCAATTTCCAATAAAGCTATGTCATGGATATATTCAAAATACTGAGACTTGAGGCCAGGTAGCCATGACTTACACCTGCTATGCTCAATCATCCTGAATCCTCAACAACAATTTGATGGAAGATGCTGCATAACAGATTACAGAATAATGAGGTAGGTGGTGCACATTGTATTCATAGTCCTACTATTAAACTGGGCATTAAAAAGATTGAGGACAGGACAAAGTACCCTACTCACTTTTTATTCTTTGGGAAGTGTAGGTAATATCTACAAGATATTTAACTGGTTTATTCTTATTGTTTTAATGAATTAGTACCTCAGTCTGCAGTTTTAATTTCTAATGGAGAAATTATCTATAAATGTAACTCACAGAAGCAAAATGTATTTTTGCTCTTCTTAATAAATGTTGTTTAAATCAATCCCAAAACTGAAAATTTTTAAACTCTTCTCTTAAGCCAGTACCAGTGTCTTCTCAAAATCTAAGGGAACAGGAAATTGAACTCCATCCAGTCATACTTACTGTCATTATTCAATGTTCAAGAGCTGGGTTCTGGGTCCTTGATCAATCTGCAAAGTATTATATAACATTTATTTTATATGAGCTGCTTCTAGGATTTGCTTTGTGGCTAGCCCATGCAGGATACCTAGTTAATAAGTAACTTGTACCACTTAGCGCCCTGAATATGAGACACAAGTGTAGAAGAAGCTGTGTGTTAATAAACATAGTGTCATGCTCTTGGGAAAGTATGGGTGGGAAGCCCACCTTGAGGTCACATTTCACAACTGTGTTTGAAAGAGTCAACTTGCCTTATTCTTTTCCACAAATACTTATAACACTTTTCTAAATACATGCCACTATTGCAAAACAATTGTCAGAAAAGAATGTGCTCAAAACGGCTCATGCAACCTTGAAGAGGTATCAGTCAACTCACTGTAAAATTTATAATTAAGTTATATTATCAAAAAGTTGCAAATGAAATAGAACTTTATAACATACTTCAGCCATATGAAAATGAATCTATTTGAAGTGTCTGCTTACATGACAACAAAAAGAGGTTGAGCTGGAATCATACTCTTCAGGATAAACAGGGAAATGGCATTGATACACACTAGTTCTCTGTATCGATCTCCAAATTTTAAATCTTGGAAGTTTTTAATTAATAATTCTTTTAAAACATTTATATTGATTTACCCCAATTCCTGCACATACATCTACACAACACATCTTGCCTCTCTGGCTAAGGGAACATTGCTTAAGAGTGGGTGGAAAGATTGTAAGAGACAGAATCTTAGGAAGTCTATTGCGAAAAAGCCTTTCTTAGAAATGGATGTATAAACAAGACTGAAACAAACTGGCAATATCCATAAGATGCCAAGGTGGAGAGGGGGAAAGTTTGCATGGTTCCAGCCTTTGACAAAGAATCATAGACAGTTAATGATTGCTAAGAGAAAGAGATTTACTTTTTCCAGGAATGAGTTTACTGGTTGTCTAACACAGAGTTATTGTCCCTGAAACCACACATAGACAAACAACAAAAACAGATTCAATGTGATATATGTGTATACATGCATATATATTTATTTATATATGTGTATAAATATATTATTATATATGCACATATGTCTATATTATGCAAACATATATGTAATAATAAATTACAGAATCAGATGCTATAAACTTGATATTATAAGAACACATGAGAGGGTTTTTAGGGAGAAAGGATATAATTGTATTGCAGCTAAAATATATATTTAAAAATAAAATAAAATTTCTAGTATGTGTAAAAAGTAAAAGATCATGCATTTTAATAACTTAAGATTCATAAAACAAATTATTATTTTGTTCACAGCTAGATGCCCTGAATGTAGAAAGCGCTAGATACATTATAAGAAGTGGGTAGAAATTAAGTAAATTCTTTTGTTGAGTAAGTAAATTAAAATGATACCCAGTAATCTTGATAGATGTTCCTAGTGACTGTATTTGTATATTAAACTCCCTTAAATGCATAAAGTTGATATTCAAAAGGAATAACAAAGATAAGTTTTAAAAATTGCAATTGTTTTATGTAAATAAGATACTTTTGTAATAGAATAATGGCAGGTTTTTAATGGAATGATCAACTGCCTCCTTATTGGAATCTGAAGCTCATGGTATAAACAAAATTCCGTGTTTAGTATAATAAATAAGTCCAGCATAAATATCATGATTGAAGAGGTCTGTGTCTTAGGGGGAACCTAATACTCATATTTACCTTAATCAGAACCTTCTAAATAATTCTGTTAATACCCATAGATGAAGGCTAACTACAGCTTTAATCAATGAAGTATCTCCTCATAGTTAGTATGGATAAATGCAAAGATCATGTCTGCCCAAACTGAGCAAAAATGACAGTTGAGGGCTCAGTCCCTAACACGGTGCAACATTACCTTAAGGTTTAGGCAATATTTCAGAAGATTTGGTAGAAGTAATTTAAGAGTCAGAAAAGTGGAGAAGAGCTCCTAACTGCCATCATGCAAGCATGATTTAGTCACGGCGACTATGAACACCCAACAGATATGCATGATTGCACCGGACTCACACATTTCATGTTCTTCTAATAGTCAGCAATGGGTGAGAAAGGAGCTCACAGTGCTATGAACGGAGACTGAGCTTTAGTTTCCTGGCAGCCCAGACATGAATAACCACACAGATACCATATTAATTATAACACTGTTTGACCAATGGCTCAAGTGTATTCCTAGTTAGCTCTTATATCTTAAATCAACCCATTTCTCTTAATCTGTGTATCACCACAAGACTGTGGCTTATGGTAAGGTTTAGGCAACTTTCTCCTTCAGCAGCTACATGGCATCTCTTACTCTGCATTCTTTCTTCTTCTATCTCTGCTTGAACTTCCTGCCTTGTTATATTCTGCCCTGTCATAGGTCAAAGCAGCTTCTTTATTAACCAAAATCAGTAAAATATTCACAGCATACAGAGGGGATTCTGAGATCACGGTTCCATAACGCTTACTGCCTTAGTTCTATTTTATCACACACACTCACACACACTCATATATACAAGAAATGAGTATGGTAAAGAGATTTGTAAGTAGGAAGTGGGCTGGCAATGTAGAAGAGAAATAATGGACAATAAGGAATGGAGGAAACAGAATACATTTTATACATGATGAAATTTTCCAAGAGCAAACTACATTAGTAAAAACAACAACAAAGGATCTATTATGGCATATTAATCTGGCAAGATAATACCGCATTCAAGAAACTGCAGTCTGCAAAGTACTTAGCACCAGTCAATATCAACAAAAACACAGGACTCAGCCTTATGAAGGTTACTTTATGGTAGCGGAATAAAGTAAATAATTTATAGCCAAGTATAATTAAGACTACAACCCATTTAGAAAAGACTTGTTTACAAAATGTATGTTTGAGGTAATATAAGAAAACACTATAGGCATTCAGTTCCCATAGTTCTGAAGGCTGGGAAGTTCAAAGCAAAGTGGTAGGTGCTCAATTCTTAATGAGCCCCTTTCCTGACTTGATAGCACTTGCCTTCTATATTGCTCTGACTTTGCGGAGTTAGAACTATTCCACTCTCCTTTTTACAAAGGGATAAGATTCATTATGAGAGTTCAAACTTCATGATCTCATCAAAATGTATTTGTCTTCTAAATGACCCATTTTCAAATAACATGCAAATGTGAATGAAGATTTCAGTGTGGAAATTTGGAATAGACATAATCGATTGTACTGAAAATAATAAAGGACATAATTTACACCTTATGATAGAAAGAGAAAGGTAAGATAGCTTGTATGAGAGCACACCCTGAACTTACAAAATGATGACCCTAAGAAACTGAATTACAAACAAAATTCAATAAGGAGTCATTTGTGGACAATCTTCAGAAAATTTAGATAATAAGTGTGAAATATGAGATCAGTTGAAGAAACATTGCAATCTCTAAAATGTTAAGTTCTTGTAAATTTTTGTCTAAGAAATCTGTTATATATATTTACACATATCTTTTCTCAAAACAAACTAGATCAAACCAATTTTTATTAAAAATATGAAAAATTGTTGATTCTAATCATTTCTATTTTTAAGTACTGTAAATAAGTTTAATATGAAGTGGATATGCATGACAATATCAAAACAAGAAAAAATATCAAGAGTTGTTTCTAGAAAAAAAAACTGGATGAAGACATATTTTATTTCCTGGAACCAAATACTATTTTACAATTACTCTGATTTTTAACAATTAAGTAGAAATATTTAAAAAGTGTTAAATAAATAAGCATAAAAGAGTTATTAGCACTTATCAAATAATGCTTAATCAACTCCTCTATGAAAACAATTACTCCCCTTGTTCTTTTTCAAATTCATAGAATTTTGTTCTCATAATTGTTATTCGTACAAAAATCTATTAATAAAATTGTTGTTACATAAAAATATCTATTACTAAAGACACCAACAAAGAATCTATTATGGCTTATTAATGTGGAATGATACACACATTGAAAAAACTGTTGTCTCCTAGATACCTAACTTTGGTTAGTAACAACAAAAGTTAAGACACAACTACTTTATAGAGTTGAACAAACTCTGTGTATGTGTACATATACATATATTCCTAAATACATAAGCATCATCTCAGTCTGTATAATGTCACTCATATAAATGCTTTCAAAGCTGATAAATTAGTATTGGATAATCAATTGGTAAATTTTCTTGCTTGATTCTGTCTTATTTTATGATGATCTCACTAGCAATGTTAATGGAGACCCTAATAAAATATTATTATACATTTGAAATTGTCTGGTTAGTATTTTTAAAATATTTGTTGTATTTTTAATGGTGTGCCATGTATGGGCCTATTTGAGAGTGTGTATGTGCCTAGGTATAGGTGGCTGAGTATACTTGTGCAGAAAATGATGTTCTTTCCCTAGAAACTGGAGCTGCAGAAAGTTGTGAGCTGCCACAGGTGGATTCTGCAAACAGAATGCAGATACTCTGCAATTTCAATACACATTCCTGACCACTGAGTTGTCTCTGTAGCATCTAATATTTTGAAAATTGAAAATATCCCTTCCAATAATGCCACTAAAAGGTATTTAAGGTAATGTAAAGGTATACATAGAATGTAATATGTGTGTGTCTGTGTGTGCACTGCACAGTTATATATATATGTATGTATGCATGTATGTATGTATATATATAAAGATAAAAGCAGGCTTACAGATGTTTATATAAAATAAATGTTTCTAGAACATAAACTGCCAATAGGATGATATCTTGTAAAAATTGTGCTTTATATTGCATTATTTGTCAACTCAGTGTGAGTAAGAGAAATGAAAATAAGTAAGAAGAGTAGGAACCAATGAATGAGGTGAAACTCTATTCAAAGGGGAGCCTGGAGAAACAGTATTAACATGACAACCTAAATGTCCTTCAACTGACAAATGCGTAATAAAAGTGTGGTATATATACACGATGGAATACTATTCATCTATAAATAAATACAATCATGAAATTTGCAGGTGAATGTATAGAACTAGAAAACTTTACATTGTGTGAGATAATGAACTCACATGTTCTCTCTCACAGGAGACTTCTAGTTCTACATCAACAGATGTGAATAAATATCCTAAAGCAGATGTACAAAGCACAAAAGGAAAAAGGGGATCATTGTCAGGTTAGGGGAGCTAGGAAGCAATATAGTGGTAAATAACAGGATGCATAAAATCTGATCAGAGAAATGAAAAGGGAGTGACCCCTTTAGGGAGGTAAATATAGAAGGAGGGAGAAGTGTAAAATAAAAATAGGGATAACTGAAAAAGTTATATGAAATCATATTAACTATTTATCTAAAAAATCTATAGTACAAATCAATCTCTACATAAAGATAGGCATATAGTTTAAAAGAGTGTTTATCATTTAGATTGACAATGCTCCATCCAAGAATCTAAGATCACCTAACAAAAACTCCAATACAATACATTAGAAGCATCTTTTGAATTCTTCACAGTGGTCCAAGAGACTCCCTAAGTGTGTAATCTATTGCTATTGCTCTTGATTACCCCTCAGAGGTAGAAGTTAAGTTGCTATAAGACACCATGCACTTCAGACACAGGGTCCAGAGGACCCTAACTGAAACTGAGCTGAATGACTCCTCTCTGAAGACCAGCACTCATGGTACCAGAAACACCATGTATGCTTCCAAAGGAGGAAATCATCAAACAGTACTACTCAGCTATAAAACCTATGAACTACAACAACTATCAGTACAGCACAATAACCCTATATGTATATCAGTTGCAAACATATCTTGGTGGTAACCAACAGCTTTCTAGTTGGACTCAAGACATGACCAACAATAAGTAACCTGACCAGGTACAAGAAACCTAGGCAACTACCAAGGACTAAAAATATACTGGATATTGGAGGAACCAATAGCCACTACTTTGGTAACCATCTCAAACCCTGAACACATCCTAAATATTTATCCTTATAAGCACAGTTAAGTGTAGCCTTCACTGGTCATCAAGGGATCTTTTCTTTGCATTAAATGGAGATCATAATAGAAAAACTGCAGCCGATCAAAATACAGAGTTGTGAAGTTTAGTCTCAAGGAATACATCTATAATACAACTCTCACACCTCAGGGTTTATTGTGTAAATGGAAAGATTGTTAAAAGCCAGAAGAATAGGAAGTTTTCTGTAAGACTGAGTCTACTAGTAACGTCAGAGGCTACATCTATAACATTTCTCCAACATGGCTTCCTAAACATGAGCTGAACAAGGACAACAGAAATAGACATGCCAAAGTGAATGAAGGAAAGCCAAAGCCAATGAGACCTCAGCCCTGCACAAAATATAGACAATTATGGAATTCTGAGAGAGGGAGAAATATTCTTCTTCATGGAAGAGAATATGCATAGGATAAGGCCAAATAGCTCTGAAAACATACATTTGAGTAATATACAGATTGAGCAGAATATATGTGTGTGTGTAATTTATATTTGCATATAGCAGTAGTTAATGAAAAATCATGAATTTGAAAGAGAACAATGAGCAATTTATAAGAGGATTTGGATGAAGGAAATAAAAGGGAGAAAAGATAACTTAATTACAATCTCAAAGATAAAAGAAGGAAGAGTGTCAATAAAGGTCATTTAAAAAGAAGAAGAACCTGATGGGGACTGTGCTCAGAGAGGAACCTGAGAAAAAGGGACTTTATTAATGTAACAACAGAGTGTACCAGATAAGATCACTGTTAAGGTGATTGGAAGAGAGAACAAGAGATATGAAAATGAGCGTGCACAGAAACCCTCTATATCATGTATTTAGATTTCCCATGAGATAGATGTAAGAGACTGAACGCTATATTTCATGCAGAGACATCCATGTGCCTAGTTTTCTGTCTTCACTAGAAACATCTGGCTCTTCCCATCGAGTACACACATATTGTCAAAAACTACCAATGAAGAGAAGGTTGAAGGTGATGTTCCAAATGTCTCCCTTTTACATGTTATCAACAATTTCACTGTGAATATAACCTGGGAAGGCTTTCTTGCAAAACTGTTTTTTTTAGTCTAACTCTGTTACTAGTAGTCCTCTGAACACCTTTACTACATTATCTCTCTGCTGTATGCCTATCTTTTTATCATCTGTCAATCAATCAACTTGTCATCTATCTACGTATTACCTCTCTACGCATCTATCTGTCTCCATATACCTTACTCCTTCCCTCCGCTGTGTGTATGTATGTGTCTGTGTGTGTTCATTTGAAAATTATTTATAACAACATAGTATATGAGAGTAAATACATTTATGCCAAATTTTACATGGATTTTGTATGTAAAAATAGGAATTCAAAGAAATCATTGCCTAGATAGCTAGAACCTTGTATATTTTGTAAGAAGAGGTGTGAAATTCTATACCTGGGCCTGCTTACTATACCAATGAGGTTCATGCTATAATACTCCATAAATTCTGCAATGTATCCCCTAACTTGTAGATCAACTTTCATTTCTAGGTCAGGGTATTGTCATTCTTTTCAGAAGACTGAGGACGACAAGTAATTGTTAACAAATTGACTTCAGTTCTGCCCTCTTTTAATCCGCATGCTCAGTATCACTAAGATTATATTCTTGTGGAAATAACAACAAGAAAAAGGGAAGTAAAGAACAGTTGCTAATCTTTTAAAAATAGAAATCTGCAGAATAGTTGAGGGAGACTTCAGTATTCCTTTGCTATTCCTTGAGCCATTCAGAGTGCTCTCAGCACAGAACATACCACTCAGAAACTTCTTGATGCTTCTAGGATCTTCGATTTCAAACAGAAAACTTACTGAGAAGACAAGTTCAATCTTCTAACACTAGTGCTTTTGAGATTGTAATTTCATTGGGATGTAAATAGAGCTTGTGAAGATCGGTGGGGTAGCCAATGGTAATACTTAAGAAGCAAAATAAGAGTATAAATTGTTGACTAAAAATAGCTGCTTTCCAGGGACCCAATCCCACAGTGAATGGGAATGAGGAAAGCAGGGTTCCTCCTGAGATTAGAAAACTTTCTGAGATGAATTACAAGTAATAAAAGAATTGAACTACATTTGTAGCTGATGGATGGAATTCCCTGAGGAGAAAAGGGCTTATTTGCACTTCTAGCCATTGTGTCAGGTTGATTTCTGTGTTGGTTTGATCAGGTGAGCTGTTTCTCTCCAGCGTAAATTGGTTAGGATGGATAAGACTGCCCTATGATTATCATGGTTACTTTTATTCAATGACCCAATATTTAGTCATATCACTGTATCTTCTAACTGCTATATCACATATGTTTAAACCTCTTAACAAAATGAGGAAAGCAGACATGACTAAAACAGGAAGGAAAGCATTTCTTTCCCAGCTTGTTTAGTATACTGCAATGGCTCCTTCCTCCCTGCATGACCTTGTCGCACCTTTAATCTCTTTCCCAGTTTGTAGATCTCCGTAATAGTTACCAACATCTGTCGTGCCATGTGGGATGAAAACATGGTACTAAGCTGACCTTCAGCAAATCATACCCACTCTGAGAACAAGAAAGACCAATGTTTTGACTAGATACAAGAATAAGACAGAAACATTGTGCTAGTCCATTGGAGGAAAGACCCTTTTTTTTTTTAGCATACTAGGCGAATAACTACCCCTGAAGGCCTGGAACAACAAAATTGTAAAGAACCCCAGAAACTTCCAATATCAGAGTGACCCAAGCTGAAAATTAATAACTATAGACATATAGCTTTAACTAACTATGCAT
>LOJH01037609.1:1812-12981 GCA_001685095.1 Ellobius talpinus | reverse complement strand
ATTAAATCCAACAAATTCTTAAAACAAAACATCCAGGAAATCTAAATTTTTGGCCTCCTTTTCACTAATTACTAATCCATGCATGTATGTATATGAATATACACATATATTCCTAATATAACCTATAGAGTCTATATAAAGTTACTTGCATGTATGTTTTTAGGGATGAATATTTGATACTTGATAATCAGTTGGTGTACTCTTCCCTGGGGAAGACCACCACTCATGCTCCTAGCTTTCTTCTGTTGCCTGTAGTTCTTTTTGTGGACATGAGGTCTTGTGGGCTTTTCTCTGTCCAGATTTGGGTGTTCATTTGTATATTATTGAGGGTTCTCTAAAGTAGCAGAACATACAGAGTGAATTCCCTCCCTCTCTCTTGTTTTTCTGCCTCAATATCTGGACTAGAAATGGATCCACTTTTGGAGTCCTCAGTAATTCAAAAACATTAGCCACTTACCCCACTTCTGCTGCTGCATGACCCTTGTCCCATACTCTCTGCAGTTATGAGAAGAACATTGGTTAAAAATTAAGACAAGACCCTACTTTTGTCAAGAGCTATGTTAAGATAACTGTAAACCTGTGTAAGCCAACTCCCTGTTAAGCTTCTACAAATAACTTGATATCACAAATTGTACTACTAGCTGTAACATATTATCACAAGATGTAAATTACCAGAATATACTGTCACCTAAGCCTTAACCTCAAATTGTAAAAATTCTTTTCTTGTGTAACCCCTGACCTCCCTACTTGGTACATTTGCTTTAAAAAGTACTCCCTTTGTTTGGGGTCACAGTCTCAGAACCCGACCTGCCCATAGTCCTAACTAATTAGAAGTTCTGGTACCACACAGTTATAGAATAAAGTTGCCTCTACTCATGTAACTTTGGTGGTATTGTTCTCAATATTGGTGTGATTCCCAGACCCAATACCACTCACTCCATATAAAGCAAAATATGTTTCATAGGTGGGATCACCATTTCTGTATTGTAATTCATTTCAATTATAGTCAAGTTGACAACCAAAAATAGCCACCACAATTGGTAACATCCATGTTCTGTTCACATTTGAGCAACTATGTAGGTGAAACTTTATGGATATAGCTTCTTATATTACTAGGAAATACAGTCTAGCAGAAATCTGATATTCCGGCTCCTACAGTCATTCTGTCCCTCTTGCTTAATGGTCTGAGCCTGAGGTGCAGGATTGTTTTGTATATGTAGCCACTGGGACTTGGATCCACATCTTTGCATTTTGATTGGTTATGGTTTTCCACAGTGTTCTCTGTATGTTTCAAAGGGAAGTAGGCTTGATGAGGGGCGAACAGTACAAGGTATTATTTCCTTTGTTTTGTGTATATCTTGTGTCCAATTTGAGAGCTAAGAGCTGTGGGTTACCTTCAAGTTATTTAACCTTTTCATACTCCATTTCTAGCAACCTGCTTGCTCTGGGTCCCTATCCATTTTCCTATGCCAGAAGAAAATATATGGCCCTTGCATTTGCCTCTATAGCTTCTTTTTGTCTTCAAAATGAAACATAATTTATGATGATTTGAAAATGTGCTTTTTGCCTACCTTCTTTTAATCATAATCATGGGTTTTAATATTCTTATTCTGTGAAGGAAAATAAAAATGCATTCTCTAAACTGCAGGCAGCTAGAAGATTGTCAAGATAAATAAATATCTCTAAACTATATTTTTGTGCCAATTAGTTCTGAAAGTAAGTGGAAGTGACTCAGTCTCTAAACAATTATTATGTCCTACAGCTATGCATTTTTATTTTAAAAGAGCTAAAATTAAAATAAAATACAGATAACTAAACTACATTTCAATCTCATAATTATTAGAACTTTAATCAAACCACTTGGCTAGTTTTTCTCATTGCCAATATTGTGAAAGTGTTTTTAAAGGGCATTTCAACCTGCTTTCTGATAACATAAAGAGAAGATGAAATAGGTACTTGGCCTTTGGAAGTTCTATGGCCATTCATGTGCACTTTTTATCCTATACAAAAATAGCTCATTTTTCTATGAATGTGTTATTTAAATGAAGGCAGATCTGACATTTAAAAGATTGTCATCAATTCAGAGAGAAATAAAGCACATGTTACCTTCTTTGTTCCTTTAAAAACTAATATTATTCAAGGTCTCTTTCCCCCCAGAATTTGGCACTGGGATTTTAAATAAATGCTATCAAAGGCATTATTAAATAGGATTGTATCCAGTTGACCAAGGTTCATGCTAGGAACCATTTTAGAGATCTTCTAACATTGAAAATTTAATTCTTCAATTATACTTCCAGATAACATGAAATTACCTTGAATGCATGGTCTAGTGGGCTTACTCCAGATAATACAATGCTAAATGATCAAATCCATCCTTATGGCAAAGCGGAGTTTCTCAAAAAAATTAATGCATCATAAAAAGGAAAAGCGTGATGTAAAACAAAAGACCCACGAACTAGTAAAATATGATCTCTCCAAAAGTTTGACATATAAAGAATTTCATTTACCCCCTCTATGCTGATGGATGTAATTATGTTCTGGCTTTTGAATTTACCTTTCTCAAACTTATACTTTCATTCACCATTATATTACAAAGCACATTTATTTGACATGACCGTTTCCATTTTTGAGGGTTTTCAGGTTTCTGAAGGATTATTCTGTTTGTACCTACAAAATTTTAAAGAATTAGAATAGTTGTTGACAGACTCTGAATGAATTTATATATATTTTGACAGTTTCATAGAAGAGGTTTATTTCAGCAATTCTGAGTCATCACTTTTATAATAACAGAAAGAGTAATTTGGATACAGTAATATATGTCTAAAGCCAATAACTCTGAAGACTGAAGCACAAAGATTGCAAGTTCAAGTTGAGCCTTAACTACACTGAGATACTGCAGAGAAGTAAATGAAACAACAAAATCTATCATAGATATAGTTGAAATAATTTAGAAAATGCAGAAAAAAGAAAAAGAAATAAAATGAGGATTACTTAAAATCCTACTAGAAAATTAACATTTTTTTCTTTAGTATTTTCTATATATTTATGTATTCATAAAATAATTCTGAAATCAATTCAGATTCTTGTTTGGGTTTATGTTCTAAAATTAAGCAATACATGTTTTTCATGTTAATGTTTCAAACACACTTTTTAAAAGTAAATACTTAGAATAATTGAGATTACATATTTATAAGTAAATATGCAAATTAAAGCATAAAATTACACAGATATATGTAGTGTAGTATGATGGTTTGATTAAAGCATACATTACATAATAATCAAATCAGGATAATTATTCTATTTAAAAATCTCATAAACTACTCTAAGTTGCTTATGCTGTTTTGATAAATACCATATCCAAAAGCAATATTGGGAGAAAAGATTTTATTTCTTTTACAGTTTAGAGTCCGTAATCACATTATGGCAAGGCAGGAAATCAAAGCAGGCATGTGGTGGCAGGAACTGAAGCAGAGACTATGAATAAATAGTGCTGACTGGTTGGTTGCCTATGACTTCCTCAGCTTGGTTTTTTATACAAGGCAGGACCACCTGTCCAATGGTGACATTGTCCCATGGTGTGATAGGCCCTCTCACATCAACCAATAGTCAAGAAAAGGCCTCTTGGCTTGTTTCCAGGTCAATTTGATGAAGGCAGTTCTTCCACTGAGACTCCCTTTTCCTGTGTGATTCAAGTCCATGCACATTTGACAAAAAAAATAACCACCACATGACTCTATCAACTGTTTATGATAATCTCTTTAAAATTTTCTCTTCCATGTATTTTAGAATACAGAGCACACTACTTTTAACTACATGTATTTGGCCATGCAACAAAACATTGGTTTATTCCTCATGTTTACTTGCATTCTTGTACCTATTGTTTGCTTCCCCTGATCCTCAAAAGTCATCTTCCATTCCAAGTCTTTGATAATCACATAGTGTTAATTTTATATCATTAACTTTACAAAACTATGCACATCAATATAATCATATAACATTTAATTTTCTATATGTAGTTCATTCCAATTAAATTGCCCTACATCTTTATTCATATTGTCTCAAGTGACAATTCTTTCCATAGAAAAATAATATTCAAATGAACATATACACACAAATATATCTACATATATGTGTATATATGTCGTGTTTTCTTTATGCATTCATTAACTGTTGACCACTTAGATCAATTTCAAATCTTGGGTTTTGTGACTATTGCTGCTCATAACATGGACAGATGTGGGGGGAGTGGAAAACTTCAATATCCTGAATTCATTTCTTTTGGACATATATTAGCTGGGGTAATTAGAGGAAGAGAACAAATAATTTAATGATTAAATATTATGGGGATTTATTAGATTAACTTATACATCATAGGACAGGCAATCAAAGGATGGCTGTCTGCACTCTGGAGAGAACTGAGGGCTACCTAGTAGTTGCTCATTCCACAGAGTTGTATATCTCAGTCTGGCATTCAAGGTTTGTTGACTTCCTGGAAAGCCATTGACCCTCCACTCACATTAGAATATCAAAGAAGCTAGATTATCATTGCTGGAACTTTGGGGTAAGTCCATCAGAGGTACCACACAGTGCTGAGAAAATCAGGGACCCATATCAAAGTTCTTAGTCTTGCTAATAAATCAATTTAAGAATAGACTCAATTTTCAGGCTTTTCCTGAAAAAAAATTTCTTCAGTTCTCAGCAGTGCTAAGTTGCCTGTAGTTCTTTGTCTAGAGTTGAAGCCTCCTGAGATTTGTCTTGTATAAATTGATATCTCAATGAGTGTTGTCTTTGTTCAAATCTTCTTTAGGCACCTGTATTAATGAAAATTCATGAATGTAGCATTTCTGACATTACTAGGAGACAAAATCTCAAAGAAATTTTTCTGTTCTTCTATCTCTTAACATCCATCTGTCCTCCCTTCCATTATGGAATGGTTGGAGGGAGAAAAAAGAAGGGAGGAAATGACATAATTACATTTCAATACATATAATATATATTATATCTATAATGGAATGAGGGAAATGCTTGAGGATAATTTTATTAAAGTTTAAAAGAAAAATCTGAGGGCAGGCAAACTGTAAATCTCTATACGTCCCTGAAGGGGGAAGATAAAAGGAATGAAAATCATGCCGTTGCAGTTAAGCCCAGTTTCTTTAGCTATAGATGTCATCCATGTTACAGACAAGACACCATATTATAAAAAACTGTCAACAGGGGAGCTTTAGATAAATAGTGAGGAAACCCAATATGGTAGAGAAAACATACATAGAAAAGAGATCAAAGGGAAAGAAAGAAAAGTTACACTTTTCAGAAAAACAGGCAGACTAAGAGAAGTTTCATGGCTGTGATTCTGTAAACAATTTAACTGAAAATGAGTTAGAGGGGAAGAAAAGTACATTATCTTATTAAAGGGATAAATATTCCTCCCTCTCTTTAGTGTAGCTTAAGATGACTCCATCATCACGAGAAGTAGTAGTCCTAAAGCTTAGAATGTTAGGTCTCCACCCAAGGGTGTATTTCAGATTTTGACTAGAAGGAAATAACTTTTCCTTAATAAACCACCTATGGTGTTATAACATTATGATAGCAAAGAAAGATAGAAGCAGTAATGGGATGGATCCACTCAGGCCAGCAAGCAGCACTGTACTTTACTCATACATCTCTGCTTCTGAGTACCTGCTATCAGTTGCTGCCCACTCTGGGTGAGGGTCGGCCCTCTTCAGCTAGTCCTTTTTGGGAATGTATTCTATAGATTTTTTTTAGCTAATCAAATTGAAAATCATGATTAAACCTCACAGGCTATAAATCCAGTAATGGGATTACTGCATCATATGATAATTTTAATATCAATTTTTGAGGAACCAGTAAGTTGTTTTCTAAATTTGATCTACTAGTTGTCATGTGCATTGACAGTATATAAGTTTTCCATTTTATAAATCAACACTAGTTATTTTTTTGGTTTCTCTTTTTTGACTAAAAGCACTGTAACTACTATGAAATAATGTCTCTGTTAAATTGCTTTGATTTGTATAATGATAATAGGTGATACTGAATACCTTTTCCCATATCTATTGGTCATTTCTAGGTCTTCTGAGAAATGTCTACTTTGTTCTGTTACCTCTTTTGCAGTGGTGCTTAAGGTCAAACTGAGGGCTTTCCACGTGCTAGGAAAGCCTACTACCACTGACATAAGGCCCCATATATAGTGTATATTTTTTAATTGGACCATTTTCTTTTTGATTCCAAGGTGTAAGGGCTCCCCCATGTAATCTTGATATTATTTCCTTTAATATTCATAGTTTGAAATATTTTCTCTCATTATATTAAATATCTCTCTACTCCATTAAATCTTTTCTTGCTGATGAGTTTTGTTACTATGTTTTAAGTCCATAATCTGTATGAACTGATTTTTTGTGACTAGTGAGAGATCGATGTATAGTATCCTAATTATGCATGGGTATGTTCACAATGCTCAGAATCATCTGACCAAATGATTGTCAGGATTCTGTAGTCATGTATGTGAGCCTAGTGCTATGGTGGTAGTCTCAGGTACAAGATAATGCAATGGTCACTTGACTTTACATCAAAATATCCTCTGACAAGGAGTTCTAGTGTCAGTTTTATGCAACACAGAAGCCCTCTGAATCTCAGAAGAAGACATATACTTGTTTATCAGAGCCGTATCATATTCTCTGCTGTATGCAATTTCCCAGATTCGCTGAAGGACTGTGAAGCACAATTAGTCAGGAAATACTGCATGTGTCTAGGGCTCTAATGAAAGCAGATAGGTGAATATTATTTACCTTTCCAGTAATGATAACTCCTTATAGTTTTTGAGCTCTTTCCAAATAAGGATATAGTATAGATCTATCATTCTTGCCTTTGAATTGCTAAATCTGTATGTTGTAGAGATTGTATCATTCTTAGTGAGCACTGCAGTCCTCACTCCCAGATAATTTACTGGGAGTCTAACAGTTTCTCCACTTTTTGGTTCTCTGAGTTCCATTAGTTAACAATAATCTTGTTTTATCACACAAAACATACTTTTTAATAATATCAGTAGTCCACAATTACTTAAATAAACCTTGATTTTGAATAATTAGGCTAATACCACATGCTTACTAATGAGACAGTGTTCAGAACTAAAAATGTTTGAGAAAAACCATAATGTAACATTTTATTATATTGTACTAAAAATAGTATCTAATTTTGATAGATAGATAGATAGATAAAGATACAGATAGAATTTATACCACTTCAAGTGATATACTTCTCCAAAATTCTCTAAACCTTAGTGTCAAGCATTGGAAACCACCTTTTGAGTTGTTGGTCAGGGGAATCAAGGAAACTTCCATGTAATAGCAATAGGCTATTACTGTTGCCCTTGGTACCCTCTCAGTATTTGAAGGTAAGAGCCTATTGCTGAACACATCACATATTTCAAACATGGGGTTTGGAAGAATTGAAAGAAATGACCTGGAAGATTCTGCTCTGAAGACTAGATTTCATAACATCTGCGGATGCTATGCAAGTTGCCTAAGAAAATCAATTCATTGTCTTAACATATATAAAGCCCATGAAGCATAAACTGTACACCATAGCAAGATATCTTGAATGGTATTTATCTCAGGAGAGGCTAATTCTCATCTAATTGGACTTAAGGACTCTTCCAGAGGAAGAAACTCCTGTCTGTTACTTTATGCCCAGATAAGTTCCTGTGGCATAAAGTGAAGTCATGGATCCTAGAGAAGAATATGCTACGACCTCTTTAAGAAACCCATATAATTTCTGTGTTCTAAGTACTTATCCTCATAGGGAAGGATAAGTAAAATTCTGGCACCTCATCACAAAAACTCCTTTTTGCAGTTGATAGTGACTACTATAGAAATCCACAGCTGGTCAAATACAGAGCACAAGAGACCACGGGATGCCCATACTAATTAATTGATACATTAACAATACAGCCCCTACTTCTAAGGCTCCCAGAACTTTGAAAAAGAAGAGGTGGAAAGATTAAAGCAAGATAGTTCCTTCTATATATGATAGGGAACAAGATCTTCACAGTGACAACCTCAGCTGACATGTCAATGTAGATTAGGAAAATCACACGAGGCCCCACCCATACATGAAGAGCTTGAGGTAGTTAATATCCGCTTATAGAAAGAGAATTGGCATTCTTTAGGGATAAAACCCTGAAATTTTCATCAAATCCAAAAAAAATCTACCCTACACCCATATGTGGTCATCTAAGCCACCACCACAGCCATCAGAGTGTCAATCCATGTGAGGCAAGAAGAAAGTCAAGTTCAGAGCAATTTAGTTACCAGAGTGTTGGCTCAACTTTTGAAAGTCTAACACCAGGCACTGTATTTTGGGCATATTTAAGGACAGAACAATTTGGAACAAAGGTTCCTGGTGACAACTCAAACTCACGTGTAAAACAAAATTTAAGACATGATTACATTGAAGATTTTATAAAGTACATATGACCTCTTCCATAAAGATGGATTTTTTTTATTTTTTGGTTGTGAGCCTAGCCTTTAATGGCTGAGCCATACCTCCAGTCTGCTCAGGATAGGCTCCAAAGCTACAGAGAGACTCTGTCTCAAACAGCAAAACCACAGAAAAAGATGGGTTCTATAGATTGACTGTATGTGACATTTTAAGGGTCTGGAGGAAGATCTGGTGTGGCCTTACTCATAGAGAGCAAAAGGTCACCTGGCTATTTAAACAACTTTGCTCCCATTTATAAAGTATAAGTATCTGTAGATTGACTGAGAAAATAGTGCTCAAGATAAGGTTCTGGGAACATGACTTAGATAAAGAGTCTGGGTAAACTAGATGTGGTCTGGCCATGCAGATATCTCAGAGATCACAAGGTTATTGACTACATCCATTCCTAGCATGCTGGGCAAAAAATAGATTATACATCTCTTCTTTTGAAGAAACATCCAGGTGTGTTTAACATTCTTAGTTTTCTTAGTGTTTATCTGTGAGCACAATGACATTGAGTCTTCTACACACATATGTATATGATCAACACTAAATGAATTGAACAGACTATATTTATGTATACATGTGCATATATAATAATAATAGTTAAAGAAGGGTTCAAGAATTTGAAAGGAAGAGGGACATGAAAGAAGTTGAAGTAGAGAAAAGACAGATAGAAAAGATGTAGAGTGAGGATATGCAATTTTAAAAAATTAGTAGAACATTAAAAGGATCATAATCAGAGTGTCTTTTTAAATATGTCTTTATAGATATTTCTGGTTGTTACTATACAGTAAATTTCAGTGAGTGAAATTACTAAGTCATAAGGTTAAATCTGCTCAAGTCTTTGTATTGCCAAGTTTCCACCAAAATGATTTTTAGTGATTTACACTTCATCTTCACTGAATATGAGTGCCAGTTTCACAATGTTCTTGCCAGAATTATGTTTCCGTAGCCATTTTCTAGGATGATCCTTAAAAAATTCTATCTCAATTGAGTATTGATTATTTGAAGATTACTTTTTCATAAAAAAATTAATACTATCAAGAAGTATTCTCTTTATGACCCTTGTTAAATTTTATTATGTTTTGTATTTTCTAATTGGTTTGGCTGAAAAATGCTCATATATTTAGGTTGTTAACTGTGTATTTTTTATTTTTTCAAATATTTCTGACAGTATTATTTTTCCTTTAATGTTTCATTAATAGTTTTATTTTTTATACTTTCCATTTGGTTTTATAAAATATAATTGCATCATTTTCTCTTTTCGCTTTCCCTTTTCCAACTCCTTTCATGTGTTCCTCCTTTCTTTAATGTATACAGAGAGACAAAGAGAGAAGTAGTACACACAGAGAGAAATACATAGTGAGATAAATATAGCCAACTGAGTTCATTTTTGGTGTTTGTGTTTATATGGTTACACAGATTACTGCTTTGTATTGGATAACCAATCAACAGGTTCATCAATGGGAGAAGCTATTACTGACTCTCTCATAAGCCATTAGTTGCCTGTAGTTCTTTGTCAGCTAATGAGATTCCTTGAGATGCTCCCCTTACTAAGTTTTAATTGCTATTGATCTCATTGTTCAGGAAGAAGACTCCTAGGTTAGATCCAGTTAGAATAATCCAAGTTCACCCACACTCTAGGACCTCCACAGTGGGACAAAACCCCTGAGCCCCTTCCCCAACTTTCTTGGCTTTTCTAGCCATCCAGCAGGGAGTTTCCTGTGGCTAAGTTACCCCCAAAACACAAACCATGCAGCTGCCATACAAACTACTAGCCACGTTCTGTCAACAAACCTGCCTATCCTCCTGCAACCTCCGTGGAACTCTGAAACACAAATTGCTCCAATACTGAGGGTACTTGGGAGGGGCCAAGAGCTTGCTACAACACTGAGGGGATTAAGCGGGAGCACCAAGACTGCAAACCAGGAGAGAAGACCAAGAGAGCAGGCATATAGAGACCACAGAGGCTTTCTGAGACAGATATTGACAATACAGAACAGACCAAGAATAACTCCCAAACACTCAGAGAGCCACAGCAAGGACTGGATCAAGAAGCAAAGGCACTGCCAGCCTCATTTGAAGGAAGAAATGAGTAGGCACTAATGTAAGAATTCCTCCAACAACCTAAAAAACAATATAGTAACACCAGAAACCAGCGGTCACACAACAGGAAAGCTTGATCATCCTAACCCAGAAGAAGTAGAAGAAAATGACTTTAACTTTATGAAAATAATAGAGACCTTTAAAGAGGAAATGAAAAACTCCGTAAAAGAAATAGAGGAAAAGACAAACAAGAAATTGGAAGAAATTAATAAATCACTAAAAAAAAACAAGAAAAAAATCAAACAGGTGAATGAAACATAACAGAGAAATAAGAGAACAAACAGATGTCATGACTCAAATGGACTTAACAGATATCAATAGAACATTCCACCCAAACACAAAAGAATATAATTTCTTCTCAGCACCTTATGAAGCCATCTCTAAAACAGATCACATACTCGCTAACAAAACAAACATCCACAGATACAAAAAAATGGAGCAACCCCCTGTGACATATCAGATAACCATAGATTAAAGTTAAAACAATACCAATACTGCTCTCAGAAAGCATATAAACTCATGGAAATTAAACAGTGAACTACTGAACCACCCCTGGGTCAAGGAAGA
>LOJH01037608.1:3206-15226 GCA_001685095.1 Ellobius talpinus | reverse complement strand
TACCATGTAAAATCTACTTGGTTATGCTTCAGTAGTAATTTAATCTTGCTTTTCTCTTTCCTCCTGACTAGTCCAAAAATGAAGAAAAGTCTGCATATCTAAAAGTTTCTATTTAATATTATATTTTCTTTATGATAAAAAAGTTTGATGAAAAAGAAGATCAAAGGCCCAAAGAGTAATCATTGATTAGAATACATACTTCCTTGCCACATGCTTCGATATTATTATATTTGTATTTCGAAAGTATCAAATTTCAAAGTTTAATAAAACACCTTTTAAAGATGTCAGTGCTGAAGAGCATAATCTCTTCAAGAAAGACAGGAAACTATTTTTTAAACAATAGTATAAATTGTTTGTAGGCCTCCTGCCTGTGCAGGATGGGATATTAAGATTTTCTAAGGTGATTGATTATTGTTCTAACTGCTACTTGTGTTTCCAAAAGGCGAGATAAACTGATGTTGGTTTGGAAGTCTAGACACCATGTGGGTTATTTGTTAATCACATGGCACTGGTCCATACAGCATTGCGCCTCTGGGGAACCTCCTCCTCTTATTAGAAACATTGGCATTTTTAACAACAAAATGTCTAATCTGCATTAGCAATCAGAAATAAGCACGACTGGAACCATATAGATCTAATGTCTTTATGCATATTTGTGGCTTTGGCATGACACTTAGTCTAGATCTTAACTTCACATTTTTCTATATACAAAATGGATAAAATTGTGTTTATTTTGAATGTTTGTCATGGAGATGAATTATTCTGTGCATTTTGCATGACACACGGTTGGAATTTACTAAATGTCTGCTAACAAAATTTCATTTAAAATATTTGAAAAATATAGTCTCTATTTTTAGGAGCAGTTAGCCAAAATGTGCAGTCCTCCAGCTAACCTTTTCTTTCAGTGATGTTCATATCTTTTACAAGCTACAGTGTTGAAGTCTGTGGGTTCCCAGTGGGCACTGCTTTCATGGGATGGAATGCAGGTGTTTAAGCAGGAACATGATCTAGACAGGAAAGTTTAAAATTAATTTTTTAAAGAATTATGATGGGAAATTTTTTTCTGATTGACTAGTAATGGAAGAATTTCACAAGGATCCAGCTTTATCTTGAACTCTGAGAGAAAGCAGCAATAATGAAAACAAGAAGCTGTGGATTATATGCATATTCAAGAGTGATGGACTATGGGAAAAATGCAGAACAGTGTAAAAACTTAGGTGTCCACGTGTGTGGATGAGGACCTGGTTATACACAGCAACATTAAATATGTCAAGTACCTTTCCAATTCCAATCCAAGTTCAAGGAATTATCACTGGGAATTTTCAATTAGTGGAATGATGATATTTAAATTAGAACTTCTGTATTCATGTTATGATTCTTTATTTTTTGATAATTTCAAACATGTATACAATGAAACATGATGATAGCCACCTCTATTTTCTTCTTGTGTACTCTCATCTGTGTCAAAATCCCCGTTTGAGGAGGTGTCGGTCCCACTATTTATATTTTGATCATTGGTCATCTGTGCAATTGCCTTTTAAATATTAATGCTTCTGCTCATAGACCTGAGTTGCTTTTAGCACGAGGCAGGGGAACTTCTTTCTGATGAATAGATATATAACTAGTTAAAAGACTGAGAATAAGAGACTTGATTGCTTTGTCCCAAACAGCACATCCATATCAAATCCCTTCTCATTAAATCTCAAAAAACACTGCAGAAGAGGCAAGAAGCATGGAAGCGCTAGGGGATGGAGAAAGACCACGTAAAATGCCATTTTATGTACATAGCATGGCTATTGCTCTCAGAAATTCACAAAACATATAATTACCCGAGGAAGATTGATACAAGATCAAGCCAGTCCACTTTCCAGCAGTAATTGAGGTGGAGAGAGTTCTCTCTGAGTCCTATCCATTGGAGATTTACTATTGATAGTTGATACTGATGGGAGGAGAAGGATTCTTTTTTGAAAGTATGGCCACTCATAGGTTTCTGGTATTCCAGTGGATGGACTTGGTGGGTTATCAAACTATACCACAAAAATTCACATTTTAAAAATACCATTCTTACTTCTGTGTAAACAATGATGAGAAAAAGGGCAACAACAAAAGGTAGACTTAAATAGTGATACTGTGGCCGATTGTGCAAAGGAGATGATTTCATGAATCAGAGATGTGGTACTGACCAGGCATTGGCAATGGCAAGGGAATAACAATTACAGTAATGCAATAATGAGTTCTAGAGACTGAAATGAAATACCCGTCAGAGAAGCTGATTATTTTAAAAGGAGGTTGGCTTATTTCAACACTACAAAAACTCAAAATCAGAATGGTGTGTCACCAGAGAAGCCTAAGGCCATTCCTTGCCTGAGCCTATCACCTCATGATAGACAACAATGGACAGAGTTCATGCTGGAACTCTTCCTCACATATGGAGCCATGAATTGGGGAATTGGGTGGAGCCAGGCTTGCTTTTATCAAGCCTTCAAGAGAAACACTTTCTGACAGTCTACCTACATGAACTAAAGAACTTTTTTAGATAATGCTCCTTCTAGGATCCACAGCATCTCACACAGAACCCCATCCCCAGCAGTCAAATAATCCAATCACTCAAATCCTTCTGGAGATAGCAGCTGTTACTAGTAGTTAACCCTTGATGAGAATTTGTTGTGTGTCTGATCCTAGACATTTAAGTGTGCTAATATAACCTAGATCTGGTTTGAATGAGAAATATCCTCTCAGAGGATAATGTTTTTAAGTTCTTAATCTCTACCAGTTGTGTTTTTTGTGGAGGGCATGGCATGCACTTTTAGGAGGTAAAGTCTTGCTAGATGACAGTCATCACTGGGGATGTCCTTCAGGGTTGACATCATCCTCCTGTTTTTTTGCTGACTCTCTCTGTGTCATGTGTGTGTATGATGATTTGGTTAGTCAGCTACCCGTTTTGCTAACATACCAGACCTTCCCAGTCATTATGAACTCAACTTTCTGGAATTAAGGGCCAAAATATTTTTTTTTCTTTTACAAGTTGTTTTTGGTCCTAGTATTCGCCACAGTAACGAAGAAGTAATCAATATTCACAGAGACAGCATTTGGAGATGCTTTCACTTGCCTCAAGAATCATAGTGACTGTCCAGCATAAGCAAGCAGTTGAGCTGACCACAGGAAATAGGAGAAGATGAGGCTCAAAGATGACTTAAGAGTGAGTATTATCATTACTAAGGTTATTATGTGGCCTAGGGACATAGTGCTGTAGTAGGGCGTTTGCCTAAGTCATGTAAGAGAGCCCTGGAGATTACAAACAAGTCAGTGTGCACATGTGTGCCTGCATGTGTGTGCATGCAAATTGTTTTATGATTAGTATGAGAACATGGCGATTAAAACTCTGATTGTGGGGATGATCTATCAAAGGAAAACCAGCATTCTGTGAGCTTCGTACCTAAGAGAGGAAGAAGGACAAGGATCTGAGAACTCCGAGGTGAAAACCAGGTCATAGGTGTGTGCAGAGTCTGTGCCTAGAGTTCACTGTCACTAACATGTCAACAGAATTGAGAATCAAGGAGCATCTGCATTAGGAACAGAAGCAGTGGTGATCCAGAATAATCATTTAATGTAGAGGGTGAGTGTTCAGATACACTGCATCTGAGCTGTTTGATGAAATATGGAAATTAAGAGGCAGTTCATATGAAAACATTGAGAACAGTCAATGCTTGTTTTCAAATATTCTATAAGTAATACAAAAATATGTGAGGTGTTGAAAAAATAGTGAGAGTGGGTGATATGGTTGATTTGAGCAGTGAGAAGATATGAAACAGTTGATAGAAACATTTAAGTAAATTATTACTGAAGAAATGTGTGGGCTTCTAAGGATTACTGTGTGGCCTTCCAGTATGTAACCAGAGATTTATGTCAGCCTGGATTCCATACAAGGAGTCTCATGACTTCAACTGTGTAGAGTAGAACTTATTCTGAGAGTAATGTTTCTGATTACTTTTCTATATTACAATTAGCATAAATAAGAATGTTGGATGGGTTTCATGACCTTAATAAAGTGCATGGCATTCAGTTGATTAGGAAAAATGTGATGCAGATAGAGACTAACATGGTACAACAGAGTTAAAGTCTAAAGCATTGATCCCAATGGTGAGATGAGAATTTGGAGGCACTTTTTCTTATACCAATAAGATCAAAAGTAGGAACAGCATCCTAACCTAGGATGAAAGAAATACACCACTGAGTTAATATGCAGACCCATAGGCCTTTTCTCAGTTCTGATCTGCAAGGATGTCTGAAGATGTCAGAGTTTTCAGGAATTATTTCATTCTCAGAAATGGTTGATTCTTCTAGTTGCAGTCTCACTCCTATGGATAATCACCCTTGTCTACTCTCCTGGCAGGTATTGTGTTTCCTGGAATCTAAGGTGACTGAACGGTCAGGATAGTGACCCTTCCTGTGCTCTCTACCCAAGTAAAGGACTTTCATGGGAAATGGAAGCAATGGCATTAGGCTTTTTTTTCTGTTTGCAGGTGCCCTTTAGCTCCAAGTAAAATATCAGAATTCTAAATGTTTATCGCCATTAAACATGAGATGCTTTATCTCAAAAACAAAGGCAGATAATTACATTTCTGTTTTGGCCATAAGAAATGGCTGATAGTCCCCCTGATGACCTCAGCATCATGTCGGTCAGAGCATGGAATAGTAGGTTTGAGGGTGCTAGAGATCAGGGGATTGGTGATTATAATTCCTAAGAGGGGAGAAACATTAGAGCATCTTTCGGACCCTACATCAGGGTATAGGATCTGGGCAGAGTACAGAGTACAATACTCTGAGGGTAGATGATAAAGCTAAGATGTCAGTGAATGCAAGGTAGGTAGGATTTACACGATGATATAAGAGAGCAAGTTGAACAGAAGAAACACACCAGATGTTTGTGGAGTCCATCTTAGGTATTCAACTGATACTGTGGGATGACATCTTTGTGTGAAGAAATTAAGAGGGAAAGGAGGCTTTGGAAATTTGGACAAAAGAGTGCTTGATCTCAGCTGGAGTCTAGAGCATTGTCTCTGCCCAATAGTGAGACTGAAAAACCTTTCATGTCATGGATCACAAGGGATAAAATTCAGGATGGTCTTTGTTAAGAATCAGGAAATAATGTCTTAGTCTTAATGCTGTTCTGTCCTTGCTGAATGGAACGTAAAAGCAGCATGTGAAGAGATGAAACTCCTCCAGGTGACTGAAGCAATTTCCAGAAATAAGCTCCAACATATTCACAGAAATGTGAAAATGTCCAATCTTAGGCAAGATAAAATTCACAGTGTCTGGGGTGACCTGAAATCATCAGGTAAAAAGACATAGAGACGGCTCACCCAGAACTGATATGGATACTAGGTTCAGTAATGTAATTTGTTTGGTTGTTTGATGGTTTGTTTATGCAGCCAGTGAAATTATAACATTAAGTGAAATATAAAATATAACAATTAGCACTATCGAGATAAACATTTTGATGTGTGAGCTGAAGAATATACAAGGTATGAAAAGCATATTTCACATTGAGGAAAATCTAGCATGTATTGATAACTATATAAAATTCAACACACAATAAAGAACAAAAATTAATGCGTAAAACATTATTTTTCAACTTTGAGGAAAATTAAAATTCTCTTTGCACAAGGCAATCCCAAGCACACACAGAAAGAAACAAAACATATTGAGACACATCATGTTTTTCAAAACTGGAGATCAAGGAAAAGTTTCACAAAGATGCACTTCAGAATGATCCATCACAGATGTAGTACAAGCCAGGGTCATAATTTCAGCACATGTATCAACAGGAGCAAGAAATGGAAGAGGTTGGGGTAGAGCACTGAAGGCTTAAATATATTGGGGGGAAATACTACCTAGGATTTTAAGTTGAGGGTAATATCGCACGTGCGCGCGCGCGCGCGCGCACACACACACACACACACACACACACACACAAAAGCTAAAATTAAGAAATGAAAACATTTGTGACACCAGGAAAGTAAGAGGACCTGTCACCAACAGGAAGACTGCATGGTAAGGAAAATGTAAAGGCAGTTCTTCAAGTACAGAGAAAACACAGCAAAGGAAAGCCCTGGAAAAGAAAGCCACAGGTGATTTTAAAACCCATCTAGGAATATAAAACATAGATATCCAAGGCAGAGGAATAAGTGTAAGGAAATATATTTTAAGTGTTCCCACACCGTAAGCAAGAGGATGTGCTTGCAAGCAAAGGCACTGTGACATTAAGTTGGAGAGGAATTATTTGTATCCTAAAATTGCCACTCATAGAGCAGGTGAGTTTTAACTGATAAACAAAAAATCAAAATTAAATGAAAAAATAGGCAGTTGATAAGAAAGAAGGGAATAGAAAAATAGACTTAATATATGTAGTTATTGCATAATAGGTTTAAACCTAGTCAAACTCAAATTACCCTGTTGAATAGAAAGCTTCAAAAACATACCGATTAAAATGCTACTATTACCAGATTGCATAGGAAAGATGAAAAAAACTGTCTACTTCATATGAAAAAATGTTTAAATATAAACATACAAGTAAAGTATAAAGAAATGCCGTTCCATGTTTATAACCACAAGCAAAGCTGAGTTCCCACGACTAGCATTCAGTAGGGCAAGTCTAGACCAGAAACAGCTATCTGGTTGTGCTAAACAGATGAGAACTCTCCATAAATATGCATGTCCATGTAATCCCAGAGTATTTGGAAGCCATCTTTCTTGTTAAAAGGAGATTTCTCATTTGAAAATTTAAGGAGCATTTGTGCATGTGCGTGTGCGTGTAAATGTGTGTGTGTGTGTGTGTGTGTGTGTGTGCATGTTCACGCATGTACACAGAAGGCCAGAGGCCAACATGGAATGTACTTCTACAATTAATTTAAATTAAACTTCAGTAAGAGAAGCTTACTTGATTCACAACCTCTGAAATCAGGAAACATTTGCCTATAATCATACAAAAGTATGAATTTACCCAGTAAGAGAAGGGTCATTCAAATATTCATAATACTTAGGAGCTAGCACACTTCTATGGCTGATCACGTTATTGTAACTAAGATAGCTTGTAGAATATGGTGCTATAAATTAATATAAATAAGCTAAATGAATGACTTAAGATTTTTTACATTTTCCAATATTATCTTTCAGTGGTTGAAGGTTATTTTTCATGTATAAAGTGATGCGGATGGAGTATTTGGGTAGTTTGTGCTCTGTTTTGGAGAGCTGTTAACTTGTACACAACTTGTTGGTACTAGAACAGAATCAAAACCTTGGAAAAACCTCAGTTGACACTTTCTTCTAAGAAGGAGTAAGATTCTCATACATTTCTTAATAATAAGTCTTCCAATTTTCCTTTCAAAACATCCTTTAATTAGCTCACAAAATCCCTCTCTGGTGCTTTCCTCTCCCTGCATCTACAAGCAGCTCTCACCTCTGGATGCCCATAGCCATCCATGGCTAACTCAACAGGCCCACCACACATGTGCTAGAGCATCCGTGTATCATTTAGTGTCTATAAAAACATACTCCGTGACCTTTCTGCATCCCTCTGGCTTCTGAGATACATAACATCCATGTTCCTTTCCTGCGTTCCATCCCAGGTGTTACCATGCTTCTCTCCTTCTAGTCAATGTGGTTCTGCAGGACAAACGTACATTTTCAGTGTTGTGGTCTGTAATCTTCACGTTCCTTTGTTTTGATTCATTTCTTCAGATACTCTTTGATCAGCATTTCTAGAATCGCATCAAGTATTGGCATAGATTTCACCTGTGTCCTTCCTTCAATCTCACTTAGGCGGAACTCCCAATTCAGAGCCACACTCACTTATTCCTTTTCAAATCTCTTAGCTTCTATCTGTCTTAGATTCACCTGGATGCACCTAGTCTTAAGTAATTCTATTTGTATCCTATTCAGCACCTGGATCTTAGCTATTGAATAAATCACACAACAAGCTGATTTATGATGTTTGAAATGTGTAACACAAAGTCACAAATAGATATTCAAGTGTAGCAGAGCTTCATGCGGCATTTGCTTATCAAATTCGATTTTGCAGTGACAGCGGCGATATTTGTGCTCTTCTCAAAAGATCAATACCAATCTCCTTCTTCAGCTAATGAACCCTCCTTCGTGTTTCCTGATTTTAATTACTATCAGTGACAATGACTACAACCCACACTTCTGCTTTTTCACTGATGATATCGTTAACCCACTCAAAGTACTTGCTGACTGTCCTGTGTTAGAATCCATGTGGCCTGAGGAGGATCTTACATGGCAATGTCTTACTGGCTCCTGCCTATATTCTGACCCATTTCTTTCTGTTTTCCTAATGTTAACTCTGCTTTGACTACATGTGCATCACTTCTGCTTATGAGTGTTTGCTTCTCTCACTTGATTCGCAACCTTCAAAATAAAAACTTACTGTCTAGAGTTACACACGAGTATAAATTTACTCTAGCATCACCTACAATGTCACTCATCTGAAAAAACCTGGATATTTTTCAATTTTTATGATTTTTTGTTGATTCTTAAATTACTGGACTTTTGACATGGTACTGCTCTTTATATTTCTGCATCTTTTGAATGCACCTGTGGTAAAGCTTTCTAGCTTTTCTGTTGTCTGTTTTAGCAAGATGTCTTAAATGCAGCACAGCCATTGGTTCAGAAATTTACTCGGGTACACATATTTCTTTCCTAGGCAGAAATCTACTTAACACATGTCAAAATTGTGAAATGATCCTTCCTCTTGTGAAGGTTACAATAAACTTTTCTGTATCTTTTCATGACATCATTGTGAGGCAACTCAAAGAGATCATGGGCTGTCTCTCTCTTAATGGGACTTCTCAAGGAGCTTTTTGGACTATGGTGCTTGCTTTCACTCAGCACCAACTCAGAAATCATCTCCAAAGTACTTTCCAGATTAGCAGAACGAAACCACCTGCTTTCCGTTTACACTTGGCTCCCTTTCCATTTATATACTTGGCTCTTGCCTTCCAATTTTTTTGAAACATACTATGAAGTATTTGTTGCTTATATTTATTTCTAGTGCCACTTAAGTAGAACAGAGGTGGGGAATACAACCTTTTCTTCAAGGTTTGCTTAGAAAGAGAGGGAGCAACTAGCCTTTCACATTCTCTTTTCATTCAAAGATTGAGAAAAACTCACCATAAGGCATGCTTTTACTGTGTGCTGTATTTTTTTAATATCTCATTTCAAAACAGAGAGTTCAGTCCTGTGACAGATGCTGTGGTAGTGAAAAAGACAATCTCCCATCATGTGAATTGTCATATCTTATCCTTCCTTGTGTCTTGAGTAGACCTTGAGGGGCTTCATAATCCACATTTGGTCGCTTCTCCAGTGCAATGTTGCTTTTACCTTGGCAGTATTCATAAAGAATTTTTGGTGGGATAGCTACAGAGTGTGTACCCAAACGAGACTGAAATTAAAATAGTAAACTATTATTGACAGAACTGAAAAACAGCAACCTTTTGAGACTGAATGAAAAACTTACCAAGGGAATGTGATCTACAGACAGGATTCTGAGGCAGGAGAATGGCAGTGGGCTCTCACTAAGACATCTCTGCTAGTAGGAATGGGTTTTTATTGTGGTTGGGAAGTAAGTGTATTTGGAACCCTTCTATAATGTAAAAAGAAAAAAACATAATAAAATGTTTATGAATATCAGACTATAAATCTAATGAGATGAAAATTTCTAAACTTTAAACATATTTTTTTCTGTTTCTTTAACCTCAATCTCAGTGATTATTCTTTTCCATTCATTTTTGTTCTGTTCTAAATTCCTTTAAATCATCTTATGGAAGCTTTTGCCTATGTGTAGAGGATGAGAAGCAGTATTTGACCCTGTAGGTCTGTCCTCTAATTCCCTCCTGCCTTCATGTGTCCAACATCTACCTGTCTATCCATGTATCTGTTTAACCATCCAACTCTCCAGTCATCTGTTATCCATCTATCTATCCATCCACCCATCTGTCCAACCTTCCATTAAATCTTTTTACTTTTGTTACGACTTTTAATGTTATGACATTTAATGTTAGAATCTTCCAGCCCTAGTTTATCATAAATCTCTAATTTATGGTTTACATATTTTATTGCATTTGTTCCCTGAAACACATAATAATTATGAAGAAGTTAATTCTAATATTCTAAAATCAAATTCATCTCAATAATCTCCACTGAAAAAGAAAAAAAATCCCTGCTTGATACTGAAAATCTAGCCAACTACTTAGCTGTTTAAGCCATGGATCTTGGAGGAGAGTCTACAGTCATTACTTTATGAAACCACAATAATCCCTAACTACATTCTAAGAACTTGTCCTTATACACAAGACCACAATACTACACACAAAACTGTGGGCAACTATGGAATGCTGATAGCAGGAGAAATAATTTTTCCCAGTAGCCAATACCAAATGTCCAATCATGAATATATACATACAAGTAACACAAACATACATGTATGTGTATATATGTGTGTGTTTATGTATGTATACAATTAATGAGAAGAGAAAAAGAGGCCATGAATTTGACAGGAAGAGAGGAAGAAATGAGGGGAATATGGGAGGGCGTAAAAGGAGGAAGGAGAACTAAAATTATGTAATTATAACTTCAAACATAAAATAAAAATAATCTCAAAATTCACATAAGCAACAACTCATATGTTAATTTTGAAGTAATGTGTATTCTCACGTTACATATAGACTTCCATTCATGCCATTTACCTTGCACCAGACTTCTCAGGGCTCCTGAAAAAGAATTAAAATTTATTTCCAATGGTTGTGAAGAGTACAAGTCCAGGGTGACCATGGTCATAAGTCAGCTTCAAATTTCCTTTCAGTCTGCCCCTTCATTGAGTTCTAGGTGGTGGAAAGACGGCTGGTAGGATGCCGTAGGGACAACTTCCATTCGTGAGACTTCAGTTCTCACACACAACATAAATGACTCCCAAACATCCAGCCTCTATCCCAACCCTTTGGAAATTGCAGTTTAGCCGTGAATTTTTTTTGTCTATAGCACAAGGAGTTTAGGAAAGAGAACACTTGAATGCACCTCATTCCCCTTTCACACATGAGTGACAAGAATAATGTGAACGAGGAAAAAACTGCCATCTCACAGGCTTTTTCTCTATTTGTAGAGATAAAATGTTTTTCAGAAATTTTGATGCAAGTGTCATTATGCTTAAGAATCTATTGATGCCTTCCCCAAATGTCTTTCGAGCTTCTCAGCCAATTGTGGTGGCGTCCCTAATGTGTGCCCTGGTAATCTGGCTCTTTGTTTAACAGCAGTGGAGTGCATGCATTTTTAATTTTGTTCTGATTTTCATTTGCCGCCTGGTGGGCAACTTAAACTGGTCATTTGACCTTAAAATTCTCACTTGTAGGTTTGACACTTGTCCTGTGTATCAGTAGACCACTGGTACCCAATCAAGTTTGCTTACCTATATCTCAGATGCTTTCACCAACTTTAAGATTATGAGGTATAACTCAAATCATAATGATTATTGAGGATATAAATTTTTTATTTTAGTTTTTCACACATACCATTATGTTCTCCCTAGCTGGCTTCAAATTCAAATACTTCTGTTTTTCCTCCCTGGTGTTGAGATAATCAGCTATAAATCACCTTGTCTTTCAAAATTCTTTTTAATTCCCAAATTATTCCTCCCCCAGCTTGTATGTCATACTGAAGTTTGTCATATAAAAACAAAAGAAAGTGATAAATTCATTTCTTCTCATTGACAAATTAATGGAGTTTACCTGTTTTTGAGACAAGGATGCTATTTTGACACTGAGAAACAGTTGACATTGAGAAACAGTTGACATTGAGAAACAGTTCACTCTGAGGCATAAAGGCTCCCTTTATGTATTTCTGGGGGGAGCAGGTATTTCATATAGAAAATTCTGGTTTAATTTATCATTTTTGGGTTTTTTTGTTTGTTTGTTTTGTTTTGTTTTTCGAGACAGGGTTTCTCTGTAGCT
>LOJH01037607.1:1002-15227 GCA_001685095.1 Ellobius talpinus | reverse complement strand
TTAGCCAGGAAATCTGACAGCATCTTGATAAAAGAAATAAAACTTTAAAATATGGAAAAAATAGAAGGGATAAACTACAGTAACGAAAGAGTGATAAATATATAATCCATTAAGATTGTCACATATTATCACTAATAAGTATTATATACTGTAGATAATTTGTGTGTGATATATTATATAATAGGTTTCTTTTTGTTTGAATCAGTCTGATCAGGTTGGCCTTGAACTTGTATTAATTCTGCTTTAATTTCCCAAATCCTGAGATTACAGACAGGTGCCAGCATGCCTAGCCACAGTTGGTTTTTTATACCACCTTACAACAAACACAGGACCATTGCAGTTACTTTTTACTAGGGCCCATACTCTGTTTGTTGTATTTGTTCTGTTGATCATGTGTCTTCTGCAATTCAAATCAGCACAAAATACATGTTTGTCGTTGGATCAAATGAACCAGAAAACCAAAATTTTGTAACGCTGGCAGAAAATTTTTTTTCTTTACAGTGTGGACATAGCAGATTTAAAATCTACACCACCGATGGCAGGATGGAGAAAGACAAGTCCTGCAGCAATTAGAATAACCCCAGGTTTTGGCATTCGTTTACCAAGGGAACAAATGGAAATACCATCTACAGATTTCTAGGGCTGGTGAATATAATGGAACTTTCCTCTCTGGTTTCCTGTATTTTCAGTAGAAATCTGATTTGACTGCTCTTCCCAAGCTTTTGGAAAGTCACAATTTGATAACAACGTCCTTGTGATTCTGAAGGAAACAAAAGAGTGGCATCATTAAGGCTAAAGAAAGGTGAGAAAGGTAAATTAAAAAGCACACGTGAGAAGTTTTTGTTTTCATAATGAATAAATGTCGAGTCAAAAGCTCATCTGCCTGGACCAATACAATACCCGCCTGGCAACATAAATTCCCTGCCAGTGACCTCTAGCCAACATGATTACAATGGGAGGAGTGAACTGCAGAACATCCCCATGCAGGCACTCTCGCAGGGAGGTGTGCTTGAAATGGATTGCTTCTGCTCCTTAAGCAGCCGATAAATAAAGATGTGGATTGCAATGAGAAAGGAGATGTTTGTGGGCTGTGGTAGTTATCCTCTGTGTCTTGGTGAAAATTAATTAAAAATCAATGAAGTGTGCAACCTATTAATACCGCAAGCTCTAGATTAACTGATAGAAGCTCAACCTCTCCCTGAACATACATCTTGTGCAAATATACCCAAACACAACACAGAGAATGTTGAATGTATGACCCCCTTATAATTGAGCAGAAAGGCTTCAAGTGTAATAGTTGGTAGTTTCACAGAATTGGATCCTATCGGCAAAAAGATGTAAAACTCAGATTGGAGACACTGTGGCAAGAATGTTCCTTCTAATGTCAGTTATACCAACTTCTACAAGGTATCCCTATTACAAAGCAAAATTGTGCCATTGTGACGACCTAAAGAAATTCAATAGTCACTTTCTTAAATGTAAATTCATGAATCAGGGAGTTAGGTTTTTAACTGACTTTTTAAAAATTGTATTTTAATTTTATGTGTATAGATGCTTGACCTTAACGTATGTTTGTGTACCATGTGCCTTTCTGGTGTCTTCAGAAGAAAGAAGATATTGGATCCCCTGGTTCTAGAGTTACAGATTATTGTGAAATCTCATGTGGATTCTGAGAATCGAAACATGATTTTCCGGAATAGCAAAGGCTCTTAACCACTGAGACATATTAAAAGCCTCTGTTGATCATTTTTTAAATGAGTATGTTTCAATTAAATCCCCAGACTAGTGAAGGCTTTTAGGTCATTTAAACCAATGTGGTTCCTGCATAAGAAGTTTTAATCTGAGCCAACCAGTTTAGTTCTTCCTCTGTCTCCTCTTGGCCTTAGTGGAGCTGGTGCTCATCAGAAAATGCTTACATTGTCACTGTGAGAAACCCCCCCACCCCCGGAGAGCCTCGCATCTTCCCTCTGAAAGTCTACTAGACATTTTTCAACAGACTTCCCTGCTCTTTATTCCACTTGTTCAGGTCCATTCTTCTTTAAAATATACTCAGAAAAATCTGAAGCACAGCTGCCATCTGCCTTTTTAGTTCCACATTTTAACGTGAGAGCGTTTTTAATGTACTTCACTGTTTTAACTGTTGTATATCCCCAGGGACAGAATCCTAGGGCTCTATCACTAACCTTGACCTCAAGACTAGGGGAGACTCCTACTTAACAACTTGGCTCAGTTTTTTTCAGCCCAGTATGACCATGAAAGGATCAAATCCGACCAATTACTTCCACTAGAGAATAGTCTCTTCCATTATTGTAAATGTTGAGAAGTTGTCAATCGGGTATCTGGTGTTACAAGTTTAACTAAGGTCATCTATGATGTAATAATAAGGATACAAATTTCTTTGGTTTTTAACTCAGTTAACATACAGAGCACCTGTAGGTTCTTATCACTTTAAAGGTGTTTGTTTCTTGAAGTCTGCTGTTTTTACAGTGCCTCAGAGATGTTCATGAAACTATAGTGGTTCTATTTCTGTGGATTCTTTGTTAATACCAGCATCTTTGTAATCTGAGTCTGTAGCTAGAAATATCCATGTCTTTCACTGGGCTTATTTCTTCATGCTTTGCAAGCTGGTGCTTAGAATAGTTCACAGTGTTGAATGGTGTCCTTCCATTCTGCCTCAGTGTGTCAGGATGCTGTTATCTTCCACACAGTCTTGGAGAAGTGCTTCTCTGCTTCTGAACTTCACACCGTATTTTGCCCTTAGTTGCAATAATAGCTATTACTGAGACCCTAAATGACAAGTAGTTCAGTAAAAAGGAGCTTCTTTGACAACTTTAGCCTCTGACTCTGTTAAGGTTCAGATCTAGTCCAAGAACTGGGTATGGAAGATTGACACATTCCTTTCTGCTTTTTTTTTCCATTTTGACCTCATGCACTTGCTGTCATTTCTTTATTCATTTTTTTACTCTCCAACGCATATGCACACACATACATACTTTGTGATACACACATATCAAGTCATCTCTCCCTCACAGCCAGAAACATCTTCAATCAACTAAAATAATTACCACTGCAGCTTTACTTGGAAATCTTAGCCAGACCTCTATGGCTGAAACTGAAAAATCTCTACTCATTTTGACTTCTACTTACTGTTTCTTCTATCTGTGATACCTCTCACTATTTCTGAAACTGCTACACTCTTCCTGTAGGTACAGCCCAGACTAGACCAAAGCTAACACAAAAGAAAATTAAATATCACTTCCTTCACAAAGCCTTCTCTACTCACAAGTAGAATGACTCACTCTATCAATATTTCATGCAAAATATATCTCTGTCTATCTGTCTACCTACTTACGTACCTACCTACCTATCTGTCTTTCTGTCTGTTTATGATCTATATACCTGTGTTTGTTTGAATGAGAATGGACCCCATAGGATCATATATTTGAATGTTTAGTCACCAGGGAGTGACACTATTTAAAAGGATTAGAATGTGTTGGTTGTTGGATGAATTGTGTCACTGGAAGTGGGCTTTGAACTTTCAAAAGTCTATGTCAAGCCTAGTTTTCTCTCTGCCTGAATGTCAGGATATATTTTTCAATTACTTCCATAGCACTGTGCCTGCCATATCTACTGTCTGCTTTTCAACATGATGATAATGGGCTAAACCTCTGATACTATAAGCAAGCCCCCAATTAAATGCTTTCTCTTATAAGAGTTTACTTGGTCACTGGGTCTCTTCACAGAAACAGAACAGTGACTAAGATACTGTCTATCCATCTGCATACCTGGAAAAAAAAGCTTTGATATTTTTAAACATCATTAGAAATTCTTTGTGTTTTATGGGTAAATAGCAGTTATTCTAGAAGACAAATAACATGTACTTGCATTTTTATTGGGTTGCATCTTCTAAGTGTAAACTGCAGAAATACTATATGGCATATTAGTTATTAAAATGACCATTGGTCCCACTTTCATGGTTTTGCTTTAAATCCTTCTATATTGTTAACACCTGGATCTGTGAATGGTGTTCTGCTTAGATGACAGAACTCAGTTTTTCCCTTTCCACATTTAACACAACTATCAAGGCTTGGATAGCCAGTAAATAGTGGTCAATTTGACTGACTTTCACCTCTCTGTACTTTTATTTCTTCTTCTATTGCCTTTGAATCATCAGATTAAGATAGAAGAAACTCACAGAAATAATGAGTATAGTCAAAAACTATAGTGTAAAAACAATTACATAAAGTCTAATAACAAATAAGAAGTTCAGGAAAAGGAAAGGCGAGGAAATATTTTTATGTTGTTGAAATTAATTTGTATTGCTTATCATATTTTTATTGTCTTTGTGTAATAAGAAAAGAATACTAAATGTGTGCTAATTTTTAGGCTCACTTGAATATATATGACAACTTGCTTTCCAGATGTTTTTAATACCAGGGAACTCAGGGTTTCTTGTTGAGTACTATCTGAGTCCCAAAGAAGTAGGTGATGAGAATGCTGTTTACATCCACTGCCAAAATGACATCTGAAAACCTCCCTCTTCGATGGTTTCCTCTCCTATTTGCTGATTTATGAAATTAATAGCTGATATGGAAGAAGGCTGAGAGCACACATTATAACAAGATAGACACTGCATGGCAGAAGGGTAACTAGCAGACTGTTCTTATTTGCCTCTGTCAGAGAAGAGGGAGGGAAGTAATTAAAAGAGTTGATCTAGGGCAAGACGTCAATAACAGGTCAGCCTCTCAGCATATGCTGCTTTGCGGCCTCAGGCATGTTAAGGTTCTCAGCCCAGTATTTCCATCTATTAAATGGTGAAAATGATAATACCCATCTCATAAGGTTATTCTGGCAATTAAAAAGACATTACTTGTTAAAATACCTTAGAGTAAGCACCCAATGTTGCTAGTTGCTATTGTCACTTCTGTTTCAGAAGACAGTCACTTTCCAAAAATTTAGCTTTCAATTAGCTTTCAATTTTCAAAGGCACCAAACCCATACTTTTGAACTTATAATCCCAAAGACCATCTATGATCTGCCAACCATGCTGTCAGTACTGCTCTTTCTTATGGCAGTTTGATTTTAGCAACATTGCCATCCTTAAACTTTGGTTTGTGCATATGTACCTTCACTCTGTGTTCATTCTCTAAGTGACGCTTCCTTTTATAGTCCATAAAAAATTAGGTAGAAGACAAGAGTAGTAAGTAAAATGTTCTTGAGAAATAAAAGTGATTAAGGCAGGGATGTCACTATGAATGCTGAAATCAACCTATCTTTAGCTTCTGTCGAACTCTCATTGAAGATGAGCTATGTGATTATACGTTATTAATATTTAGAGCAAAGTGTAATTCCATATGTTAAAATCTGAAAATCATTATGCTTTAGCTTAAAAGGGAAAAATGCATGATTGAATCTCATCCATACATGTAGATCTATAGTTCAAATTAAGACCTTTTAAATCTTCATTTTCTCGAAGATCACATTACATATGAAAATCAAGTACATCTAATATTTGTGTGTAGGCATTTGTATCTTATTAATTTATCAGTTGAATAAAAGAACAAGAGTGAATATAATTTATTTCTTCTTGATAACTTTGTATCTTAGGGTATATATAATATATAGTGTATATATAATGTAATCTCCATATCATTACAAAGGATAACAAAAACTTAATTTCCCTCAGCAATTATTTGTTAAGTATCTGGCATGTCCTGGGCACTCTACTAATTATTTTAAACATAAAGATGGCATGGTGTTTCTTTAAATTGTTTGTATTCTGATATGTGAGAATTAGTGGTTTGACTGCTCCAAAACTCAAGGTGAAATCATGTCTTCAAAGAAACCAATATTCAGAGACAGTGTGGGACTTTTAAGGAATAACTAGGTTATTAAAGTGAATTAATGATCCCTTGTAGGATTAAGGTAATTATCTCACTATTTCTCAGACTGTATTGGTTCCTATGAGAGTATTGTTAAATGATGAAACATCCCTGACTTTGGCTTTTCCAGATTTACCCTTCCAGTTCTGCCAATAATGAAAAGTGGATCCCTCACCAGAAGCTGAGCAAATGTCTGTGTTGTGTTCTGGAACTCTCCCAGACTAGCAGAATCTAAATAAACTGAATTCCCTTAAACATTACCCAGTCTAAGCTATTCTATGATAACACAAGAAAACAGACTGATAAAAAGCCATACATAGACACAGACAGAAGATGTAAATGAAGCATTTGAAAAGTATGCAAGAGAGATTGGGACATTTTCTGTGCAGAGATTCTCTAAGAAGAGGTAGAACTTGAACTTAATAGTGAATGAAAAAAATCAATATTCAAATTTTGGGTTATAATACAGTAAGCAAAGTGAGTGCGAGATATGATAAAAGGGGAGAAATAGGTGAAAATCATGGAGTCCTAAAAGAATTAGAAAAATGGTGTGAATCTTCTGCTAGGGTGGGGCATAAGATGTGCAACAATTGATTGTATAACGTTAGTGTGACTACCTATGATGTCATACAGAAGAGGCATTAAATATGATGCCAGAACATCAAGCTGGATATTTAGTAGGTACTGTGTCTTGCTATGGAGCTTGAACGTGTATATTATCAACTTCAGTCACTGCTTGTTTTAAATAATACTGGTAAGCTGTTGGAGGTAGTGAATGGAGGTAGCGAATGTTAGACTTTTCTTCAATAAAGCCTCTGAAGACTTACAACATGAATAGCAGGATTGTGTGTGTGCGCGCGCATGCACACACACACACACACACACACACACACACACGTGTATGCTCAGTAGTTCAGAGGCCCCTGGGAAAACTACAAACTGTGACAAAAAGGTGTTGGGTTTCTGTGGTGGAGACTGTATTTGACACATATTTACCAATCAAGAATTCCAAATGAAGTGTTTCAGCTTCGATCTGCAGATGGTAAAAATGTGCCGGGGGGATCACCACCAGCACCCTCATAAACTACAAACTGGTACCTGAATAATAAGAGGTTCCATTGTAGTATAAAGATCCAATAAAGATGCTTAAACTACAAAAAGCATATGCTCCTCCAATCCACAAAAATTCCATCATTGGATGCAAAATAAAAAAATGTTAAAAACTTGAAAAGAATCCAGCCCCTGCAGCTGCCACAAGGACTTCCCACTGAAGAGAGCATGCCTACCACATTCCTCAAGAGCACAGGGGAACTGGCACTTCAGTGACTTCTGAAGCCCGTGGATCAGGAAGCAACGTCTGATGCCACAGCAGCTTCAGATTACAGCATGCAAAGAATTTTTATACAAAGGAAGTATTTTCATTAAATATGTATTGAATCCATTCCAAAAAAGTAAATAAGGGATGCCAGAACAAAGTGACATGATCAAATCTAGCAGCTGCATAGAGGATAGAGTAAAGGCAGAAGGAGGCAAGAAGCCCAATTACTGTACTGTGTTGTTCAGACAGCAACCATCAATGAATATGGCAACGACGTGGAGAACAAGGTTTAGGTAGAAAGCAGCAGACAGATGGGGGCTCATCAGTGACAACAAAGACACGAGAACAAGCAGAGTCATGTAGTGTTTGCCCAGATGAAATTCGATAAAAACATTATCATATCGGGGGTGAAAAAGAAAAGGAATCTAGTGAAGATGAGTGAAATGGACCCAATTTTAGGGTTAGGTTAAGGACAGAATAGTATTGTGATAATGGAAAAGAAATGAGAGATATTTAAAGAGTGAAAATAGTGACTGTGACAAATATTATTGGATCCCAAAGGGTAACTGAAGAGGGAGGGACCTTGAATTTGAAGTGGTTATGCTTGCATGATATCTAATATGGTGGTCAAACACAGTGCAGTGCTACTTTGTAAGTGAAGAGAGGCAATTCATTTGAGGAAAAGTGTCAATCAGATTAGACTGTGAGACATTTTCTTGTTGACTAATTGATAGAGCAGGGCCCATCCCAATGTGGGTGGTATCATCCCTGTATTGTGGTCCTGGATAGTGTAAATATATAGGCATGGGGTACAGGGGAAGAAAACAGGCATGGAGTACAGGGGAGGAAAACAGTCATGGAGTACAGAAGAAAACAACAGGCTTGGGGTACAAAGGAAGACAACAGGTATGTTGTACAGGGGAGAACAACAGCCATGGAGTACAGGGGAAGACAACAGGCTTGGAGTACAGGGGAAGACAACAGGCTTGGAGTACAGGGGAAGACAACAGTCTTGGAGTACAGCGGAAGACAACAGACATGGTGTACAGGAGAAGACAACATGTATGGATTACAGGAGAAGACAACAGCCATAGGGTACAGGAGAAGACAACAGCCATGGGGTACAGGGGAAGAAAACAGCCATGGGTGCAGGGGAAGACAACATGTATAGATTACAGGAGAAGACAACAGCCATGGGGTACAGGAGAATACAACTGCCATGGGGTACAGGGGAAGATAACAGGCATGAGGTACAGGGGAAGACAACAGCCATGGGGTACAGGGGAAGACAACACGTATGGATTACAGGAGAAGACAACAGCCATGGTGTACAGGGGAAGACAACAGCCATGGTGTACAGGGGAAGACAACATGTATGGATTGCAGAAGACAACAGCCATGGGGTACAGGGGAGGTAACAGGCATGTGGTACAGGGGAGGGCAACAGGTATGGGGTACAGTGGAGGACAACAAGCACTGCAGGCTGTAGTACTTCACTGTCACTACAATGAAAAAAAACATAGAACTTGGGTATCTGAGTAATTTATCGAACAGTTAGTGAGAAAAAAGAGAGAAGGACAACTTGGTGGAATCACAATATAAAGCAAACACTACAAGCTGAAATATGCTTTAGACATTGATATGGTTTCTCAAGGTTATTCCTTCTTTAGGGCTTTTACTGATGATGGGACACAAAATATTAATTTATGTTGAAATATTTGAAAAATAAAAATCAGTTCTTCCATAATGGTTCTTTAAAAATTGCAAGCTTAAGATCAAGATTTTTTTCTTTTTATGATATACAACCAGCATTTCTCCAATGCATCCTAGACTTAAGAAAACTACAGACTTCTTAAATGATTAAAAGAGTACTTCAATAAGCCATGAAACTAAATATATTGATTTGACAAAACCAATGTCTTTGGGGTACAAAAAATAGGGTTTATTTTGCTGTCAGTGTTTATTTCAACCATAACAGCCCCATATCTTTGCAATCAGGGTTGGCAAAGTTGGACTCTGTTTGACTTTACAGTATTCAATTTCATTTTTAAAACATCTAATGCAAATTTAATACTTTTATCTTTTATGACAAGACTTAGCTCACTCTGAAATAATCACTCTATTAATATTTTTACTCATTCAGATAGTTCAATTCATTATTACAAAACAGCAAGCATCCCCAACTTGTCATTAATTCCTACTGTTTTAATTATAAGCAAAAATACTCCATGAAAGTCTTTTGTCGATAATGGCACTATAAACACAATCTTATGTAGAGATATGAAAATGAAATAAATAAATTCTTTCTACACCAGTATTCTGGTGAAAATACCATATTTTGTGGCAAAAATATTATGTCTGTCAAAGTATAATTATTATTTATTTTAATTAAGTAACACACATGCAAACAAAATAAGCAATAACAACAACACAAAGCATTGCTTGGAAGTTTCTACTTCCAAGTACATGTTTCTATTGGGAACAACCTATAGTCAGAGGCAACACTTTTACAAAGTAGTTCCACGTTTGCTCAGACTTCACATATTTCTTCACGGCTCTCCATACCAACTTTGTTCTCATTTCCTCACACTGTGGTTACATGGATGGCTGCAATGTCAAAAGATTTCCACTATTTAAATTTTAAAATTAAGAGTTACATAAAATCTTCCCAGAAACCAAACTTTCTAATTTCAGGAATTAGTAGAATGTTTGCATTATAAAGCTTACAGTTTGAACAAGTTATTTAAAAATGTATGTTAAGAATGTATCTTCAGGTAGGATAAGTAAGGGAAAGGTCATAGTATATTTTATAGACTCATTGTAATTGTTATTTTTAATATAGATAAGAGATTATTGCTAAAAGAACTCTTAAATTGTCAGATCCAGACAATGAATTTAAGGGTAGTCAACACTAGAATGTTTTAGCTTAAAGGAAAATACTAAAAACCCAAGTCTGACAAGCAATTGTATGTATGTATCTCTCCTCCCTCCACCCACAGATATTCACTACAAATAGTGAAAAATCATACAGCTATATTAAAGTGCAAAGGCATTTATACAAGGCAGGTGGAAACTGAATTCTGGATGGAGGAATTACTTTTTAACAATGGTTAACAATCTTAACTTACATTTGGAAGGATTAACTAGGACTACAAATGTGTGAATAAAAAACTTCACTTTTTTCTCCTTAATATTAGCGCAAAAGTAGGCACATTTTTTCTAATGAGGAATGATGTTAGCAAAATCTCTTAAATATTTATGTCTTAGATATCTACAATAAATGTCTATTAACATGAAGGTTTTCTGAGTATGAGCAAGGTGTCAGTTCACTAAAATACATTCAACACTAAGAACTAATTAAATTTACTAATTGAGTCCCCTTTCCAAATCTTAAAATATTTATATATAGTGTGAGCAAATGTCATATACAGTTATAAATAATCAGCGAAGGAACATGCTCCCATGTAGACCAATAAAGACATTGTTCAGTATGTTGCCTGCCTTTCAGTACCAGCTTTAATCATCTTTACACACTATGATTATGTACACATTAAAATGCCCATTATTACATAATAGTGTAGACCTACATAGATAGTAATAAATGTTTAGAATCTCCGAGGCACTTGTGATACTTTTTGTAAATTTCTATCTGATCCATATGGCAGAATTAAAAAAAGACTTACATGAAAAGTAAATTGCATTTTTCACTTTATCATTGAATTATTGTGAAATGCCTTGGATGGCACTGTGTGGATGGTGGAATATTAGAACAGGTGTAAAAATAAGACCTTCCTTAAGAGCTTAACTGTTGGACAAATTTCTACTTCAGAACTAGTCTGAATTTCAGTTCCTGTTTTTACCTATTAACAGTTTTCAGTTAAGGTATAGACTTTTATTAAATGAGCAGATAGGTCATTATACTATAACCCTAAATTGATCTTTTACTCATGAATGTGTTAATTGTTCTTTTCTGCATGATTGTAAGTAGCTAATATTCACTATTAATGCTGAACAGATACCATCTATATACAATTTATATTAAATCTGCATATGAAATAGAAATTGCATATACCATCTGTGAAGAAATAGCCTCATAACTAATTAATATGTACCATGTATAACATCCCACTTCATTACTGAAAACAAGCTATAAAACACAAAGTTGAATTTCATTTTTTAAAAAAAGTTAATCTATTGGGAATGAGATGTTACCTACAAGAATACTACAGATATTGGTTACAATATTCTTTTCTAAGGAAAAGACAACATGAATGCAACCAGACTCAGATGGAAATAAGAACAAATCTCAAAAGACTATCAATAAGTATTTAGAATCTGCTATGTTCTAGGCAAACAACATAGTAGCATTTACATAGTGGAAAAGGCCTATATAATACTTAGAATAAGCACCTTTCTACACACTTTACATAACTCCATAAACTTAGTATTATTAGTTCTGTTGTAGAATATTATTTCAAGATGTGCTACATTTGTTTATGCTATGGAACATTTGTTTTAATGATTCAAAAATGTGTTGCCTTCTTTAATGCTGCATTTGCTTAACTCTGTGAAACTGTGTTGTTTTGCCTGTCTAAAATACCTAATTGGTCTAATAAAGAGCTGAATGACCAATAATAAGGTGGGAGAAAGGAAAGACAGGGCTGGCAGATGGAAAGAATAAGTAGAAGGAGAAAAAGAGCAAGAAGGATGTGCAAGAGAAGGAGGAGGACTCAAGGGGCCAACCATCTAGCTACACAGCAAGTGACAGAGTAAGAAATAAAGAAATATGCAGAAATGAAGAAAAGTAAAATCCCAGGGGCAAATGATAGATGAGATAATTTAAGAAAAACTGGCTAGAAACAAGCCAAACTAAACATGGACATTTATAAGAAAAAATAAGCCTCCATGTGTCTTTATTTGAGAGCTAGGTGGCAGGCCCCCAAAAGAGCAAAGAGTAAAACCAACCAACAGCATGTCTTACTTTGCAGATATTGAAACTGGAGCCTAGAGAAGTGAAATGACTTTTCAACACAACAGCAAAGAAAGAGTAGGGACTTTTACTGACATAATCTGTTCTTAGGTCTAGTGAATAACATGTATTAGAGGGCTTATGGAATGAGACAAGTCTATTAGAAAACCCAGGGGGGGCGTGGGCAGGAGGAACACCAGGTGTGAAACAAGGTTAGAACTGCCTAGGAGCAAATACACAGGATCTTGGTGGCCACACTAGGGATTTTGACTTTCAAGGATATTAAAATGGAAATGGTGTGGGAAGTACTTCTGTATCTGTGTTGCTTTTATTGGTTARTGAATAAAGAAGTTGCTTTTGGCCAATGGCTTAACAGAATATAATCAGGCTGAAATATATATCTCAGAGAGAGAGAACGAGGGGGGTAGGGAAGGAGGGAGGGAATAGGCAGAGTCAAGGAGAAGCCATGTATCCCCACTGGAGACAGATGCCAGATGCTGGATGGAACTTTATCCAGTAAGGCACAACCATGTGGCAATACACAGATTAATAGAAATGGGTCAACCAAAGATATAAGAGCTAGCTAGAAATATTCTTAAGTAATTGGTCTAGCAGTAATTTAAATAATATAGCTTCTGAGAGGTTATGTCAAGTGTGAGCAGCCGGGAACAAATAAGCAGCCTCCCACTACAAATTGGCACCCCAACATGTGCTAGCTAAATCCACATAAAACCTGAGAGGGTTTGTAAAGGAATTCTAGACACTTAAAACTAAAATCGCCCTCCCCATGGGCTCTGTTTTCTGGTGGCATGCTGTGGCTCCTTTAAGAGAGGTCTTCTTGATTCAGCAGTAGGAGGGAAAAACATGCAGTTTCAAAATGGCACCATCCTGGTTTGCCAGCACAAACAGCTCTGACTCTTTTGGGAGGTCCAGCCAAGGAGAATTTAAATGGGTTTTGTAAGCAGTGTGTTACAAACTGCTTAATGGCTTGACATAGACCTGTTTCATACTGGGAACTTGTTCAGTGTGCATGGCTTGAAGAGGCAGTGAACGTATCTCCAAATGTTGGACTGGGCAGAGCCAAAAGGCAAAACAGCCTTAGTCCTAGTAACACACCTTAACATTTTAATAAGCACTCCTGGATATAAAAGGGTTTCAGATATACAATAGGACATATTCAAATAAAAATGACCTCTAAATGAGTGTTTGATAAATGTATGTAGGCTTAGGAGAGAGAAGAAAAAGAATATAGAGAGTTATAAAAACAAGTAAATGTTTTTTTTAAAAAAAAACAAATTATTTAGGGAGACAGAGTAAACTTGTAGAAATAGTAAAAGAGTAAAAAATAAGCCATGTAAAGATGGAATATACACAGAGAATCTGGATTATGTATACTATTGTGTTTTCTTTAACATGTTTGACTGCAGAGAGACATTTGTTTCTGGGGACTGCTAAGCTAAATCAACACATATACCTTAAAGGTATCTTGATTTCAAACTTTGGGTCTAATTATATATTGCTTTAAAAAAGAAGTTTTACTTTTTTTTCCACAGAGGATGAGAACCTATAGATTCCTTCCCAACTAATGTGGTTTGATAGACCAAGACCCCCAGAAAGATTGCTGTGAACACCCCCAAGAATTACTTTGCCCAACAAAAAACAAGAAGCCGTTTATAGAGAACTACTCCCAAATTCCCAAATATTGTTTATAAATGTTTCTTTACATTTAAAGGGGGNTATTCTACAGAAATGGATACTTAGTATTGTTATGGATCTTGGTTTATTAATAAAATTTCAGGTCAATTTTGTTATAGGTATATTTCTTCTCTTGATTAAGGTGTTGTGTTTGTGAGGTTCATTTAAAAATATAATGTATAATTAAGAAATATAGGTTAATAAAGAGTCATCTACAATAGTCAAGCTTTTAGTCATGTTAGGTTTTCTAGATATATAGAGATATAGTTCAGTTAGATAGGTGTTCTTCAAATCTTTTAGAGACCTTCAGAATATGGCATAGGAAATATTTTAGAAACTTAGGACTGTTCTTGACAATGAG
>LOJH01037606.1:0-15227 GCA_001685095.1 Ellobius talpinus | reverse complement strand
AGATAGATAGATAGATAGATAGATAGATAGATAGATAGATAGATAGATAAAACAGCAATAGGAACTTATCCTCCACCTCTGTGGGTAACCAAGAACAGAAGCAAAAGTCTGCAATGTTTAAGGAATCTCTAAGAAGACCCGATTCCAAGATGGATTCTCATGCTTAGCTTCTGTGTTTTCATTAGTTCATCTTTGACTCTTGGAGGGAGCATTGCCATCCCCTATTTAAAAAAAGAATTACACTGTAACACACACACACACACAGAGGATTTATCTGCATTAGTGTCAGATGCTGCACCCGGTTTCATCAACATGACCACTCAACCTGAGCTGAACAAAGACAACAACACAATAATAGTTATGCCATAGTGGAAGAGGAAAGATCAAGAGGCTTCCACCCTATACAAGGAACTACAGGTGACTAAGGAATGTTGAGAGTGGGAGAAAGATTTCCTGAGAGGCACAGACCAATTGGTTATTCGATACCAAATGGCCAATCCCCAAAAACATACATGCAAGCAATATATTATACAGACTGAGCAAACTATATTTAGTCATAGATATATGAATATACATATATGTATATGACAAGGGAAAAAGAGGGCATGCATTTGAAAGAGAATAAAGAGGGTATAGCAGAGGCTTTGGAGGGAGGGAAAAAAAGGGGGGAAATTATGTAATTGTATTGTAATCTCAAAAAAACAAAAGATAAAATTCTTAAAAAGCCACCCACAGTGTGTGGCAATTTCTATCATTCTGCTAGGAAGCAGAGACAAGAGGTGCCTGGCCCTCAATGGCCAACCAGCCTGGCCAGCTTGGCAGCCTCCACATGCCCTCTCGAGTGCATGCGCACCCGCATAAGCAGACACAGACAAACAGGCACACACATACACACATGCATAAATGTCAAAGAAAGTTACAAATACCACAGTGCTTTTCGATGGGTTGGTGATGTTCAGGTTTTTATTTTTAGGTTATAAGCCTTGCTTTCCTTTGTCACTGATGTTCTTGACTTTTCCTTAGCCATGATGGCCACACTTTACTTCTAAGAAGGGGCGTGTCCAGTTTACCTGGCCAATCTTCACTTCTCCTTCCTTCAGGGTGAACTTATTTTCTGTGCTCTCAGGAGGACACTACAGAGATACTTTTTCAAAAGGCAAGAAAAAAATGACAAGCAGTTGATTAGGCTCTCCTATGGTTTTGGCATACCTAAGTCAGTCTAAATAAATGTTAATTTTCTTGTAGGCCCTACTTTTTGTTTTGAATTTATGTGGCCCATATCTGAACATATTATAAAGAGGTAAATTTTAATATGACGAACAGATGATATCACTTGCTACTTACTTTCAATTTTCAAATATTAAAAAATGAGCAAGACTAGTATCAAACAAAAAATACTACAAGAAGTATGGCATGGACTTGACTTCTTTGTTAGCTATAAGGCTTTAGTCTTCTCTATCTTTTGTGTTCAGAAATATTTTTATTACTTTCCATATCAATGTGTTCTTTTGCTTAGTTTTATAAAATTATCTTCTACCATATTTGCTGCCTTTGGAGAAAATTGATAATTATTTTGTTTGTCATAGCACAATAATTCTAAATTAGCAGGACACAGTTGTATACATTAACTTGTCCAATTAACAGACATCTAGATATAATAGACATAATAGGCTGCCATCCTTTACGTAGGCTCTATAGTTGAAATGGTGTAAATATTCTAAATTCAATTCGGTGGTGAAGGAATTCGATCAACCTTACTCACACACATTTGTTTAGACTTAGTTTGCCCAAATCAGAATGGGAGTAAATTATATCCACTACATTCCATTTTCTGGGAGCATGTTTCTGCACTGTCTTATCAGAGACACTGAAGTATACTGAACCTCCAAAGAGCAGAAGCCTTAGTACCAGCGCTTGAGGGGTGGAGGCAGAAAAAAATCGAAAATCGGGAGCTCAAGGCCTGACTTTACTTGTGACATCTGGTCTCAAAAAATCCAACTAAACAAATAAAAAGCAAACAAAAAAATTGAAGACAATGTGAATTGAATTACAAACACCTCCACAGTGTCAGGTACCATCCTATTTGAGGGTCTCTAGAAGCAAAAATAAACAGTTACCTAGATGAAAAAGGTCAAAAAGAAAATAAATAGTGGGCAACAAAAATTTGGATGACTACAAAAGCCATGAATGCTGAACAGAAGGAATTATTGACTAATGAAGATCACAGAAAACTGTGAACGAGACAAAGAATGGTCATCAAAAGGAAAGGCAAAGAAAATGGTAGATGAAAATGAAAGCATGATTCTTTTATTTGGTTTATTATTGTGACTTCAATGCTGCCTAGAATCACTACTAGAGTTATATCTCTGGAAATTAGAGAATTTCCAGTCAGTATATATCTCAGTTTCGAGCCAACAGTTTCTCCTTCCTTCTCATAGAGTCTCTATTGGAAAGAAAGTGCAATAAGTACTTGCTTTAAATACTCTTAAAGCATGGAGTGTGGAAGTTCTATCTGAATGTTCTGCCTAAACTGTTCTATCTAAATGTGCTTTCAAAGTCACATTTGAGTGTTTGATCTCCACCCAACACCCTAATGAAAACTACCACATGAACTTTCTGAGATGACTGTCTCCACAAGGCCCAACAATCTGTCTGGGTTTATCCAGAGGCAGCGTCTGAGCTGCAAATCTTTACAGGTGATTCCAAACTGATGACATTCTTCATTCAAGCTTCAAAAAATGTTAAAAATCACCCACAGTGGGAGTAAAGGGAGCCATATCATCATCACTGCTTTTCAGAGAAGCGTAATCCTTGAGAAGTAATCAATTACTCGTCACCCAGAAATGGAATAAATACATTTCCCCAACCCCTTTTATTGAGCATCATAGCATTCTGAGCAGAGCAGTCTCTCGGTAGCATCTCTCTCACAGAGGCCAAGATGATGCCATTTTCCTGACGACAACAATGAGACTTGGCACCACAACCCATTCCTCTTAAAGCAAATGGTTACGCTGAAGGATTCTTCAGGTCCTACACGGAAGCCTAGAGGCCTATTTTAGGAAAGGCATAGAATATCTGTCAGATCCAAGAGCTATATATGTATATCTTGCGAATCTAAATTACAAATGAAATTACATACTATTGGCCTTCTATGGATTGTTTTAATTTCTATTTACCTTTATAAAATACAATCTATTTTAAGGGAAATAAATTCATACATTCTGCTCATTGGAAGCCCTGAGTGAGTACTTAAATTGCTTTCTAAAAGTGAATAAGTCTGAAAATATGTCATGTTAAAAATTACTATTAGTCACAAATTCCATAATTTTCCTTGTGTTCAAAAGTTGGATAGCTCAGACAGAGAATGTTATAGTCTCCCAGAGTTTCTGGCTATGCTGCTTTATCAAGGGAGAAATTCTCATCACTACTCCATAAATTTCTGAGTATTTTTAGTCTATATTGTCTTCTATTATTAACGTGACAGAAACAAGTCAGGGAAACTTGATTAAACTCTTATGTTCATATACGAATTCAGTAGAGTGAAGTCAACTCAGGAAAGACCTTGCGTTAAATGACATTACACATTTATGAATTCTGCAACCCACACTGGACCTGACAGAATTTTAAAAGTCTAATTATCTTATTTCTTATCATTCCCTGGTGACATTTGTAAGGAATTTAAGTACAGTGTTCCTAGCTGCATTGGCCTGATGGAAGAATCTGAAAATATGAAACTCTGAAAAGGCTGAGAACTGTATTCAATCTTAGACCATATTTTCTAGAAACTTCGCTTCTTCTGCATTAGACAAACATGAAAACTTTGTTGCTGCTCTGCAGAATTTGGCCCCATCAGAAGACTCACACCTATGAGAACAATTACTATTGCCTCAAACAAGTAATTCTCAAATTATGTATGAGTATGCTCTGCAAAAAAATGCATCCTACTTGTCAATCAATGCAGACAGCTATGAATATTCCCTTGTCACTCACTTGAAACCCTGAACTTTTGTACTTAGTGGCTCAGCACTCATTGTTTACAACATGTTTCTGAGAACATAATGGAAAGGAAAATATTCATCTCATTTGGGAGAAGTGACTGTTGCATTTTGGTGTGGCATGTGGCCTTTCTATGTACACAATGGTCTCCTGCCATGTACCAGCTTTCAACACTGGCATGTCACCTGGCCTGTGGCATCTCACATTCTTATGTTCTCACACTTGTGCTGTGGCCCAACCAACTTATGAAGCCAAAGCCAAAAAGCAGGTGGGACACATAGCTGTTAGAGACTGGAATGGCAGGCCACATGCTTCTCCAAGTGTTGACAACATTAGGGTTTGTTTGGAAATTTTGTCTCCTGGTTACAGTAAACATGATTCAATGGAGCATCCAGGGGGGAAGTGGCATGTTCTTTCTGTGCAGGAAGGAATTTTTGTGGAAAACATTCTATTAATTTTTTACAGAAGAATTTTCCAAATCACCCGCTTGCTACTGAACTCTAGTTCCTTGTAATAAGGGATGTAAGTTAATGAAATCTGGGACCTTACTACTTAATATAGAATATGATGTGAGCATGATATAATTACAGATAGTAGAACATGGGTGGGGATATTGTAAATGTCAAAAGAATGCATCTCTTGGAATTTTGTTCAATAACTATAACAGTGAACACATGATTTTGTAAGGCCTGATGGAATCACAGTGCAGTATAATGATTTCCTTTCTTCAGAACCATTCAGCTCTGAAAAAGTAGGCTTTCCCTTCTAAACTTAAGGGGAAATATCCTGTAAAAATCACCGTGGGTCTAAAAAGGAAAATCCTGTCAACAAAATAATTTTAGTTACAGCAACACCTCAAGTTTCATCATTTTGCAGAAGAAATAACTCAGAAAATAACATATCCACTCAGTTTCCAGGGCATTTTTGGGATTTAAAGGTAAGCATAAAACAATGGGCTACTAAAGTGGGCTCATGGTTTGTAAATTGATATTCTATTTTCCTAAAGTGCATTATAGGTCTTTCAGATATTTTTGTTTTTTTAGTATTTTTCTTTTAATACCAAATTCTTACCATATATCATTATGCACTTATATTGAACCTAATTGATCATATTATATTCCTTAGGTAGAAACACATTAACAAATTCAAAGGCTATTTGCAAGATATTAGAGATTTAATATAAACACCCACTGATGAATTATATATCTCAATACACAACATGTCTAGTTACATTTCACTTCCTGGCTTCATCTGCTGGGCAATTGCAAATCAGGCTTTAGATTACACCTCAGCAAACATTTAACATGAGTCTACAAAGATGGTTCCCTCACAGGATTATGGCTTTGAACTCAACTGGTACTCAACCAGAGATGCTGGTTTAGGATTATTAGTGATTCAGGCAGTTAGATGAATTACCACTGTCTAGGAAATACCTTCCCCTTTGCAAGGCAGAAGTCCGCTATGAATTTTATTAATGAGGCTCCATCTTTGCTGCCAACAGCATAGGTAAGATGACAAAGATAAACGAAACTTTCACTGTGGGCAACAGAAAATACAAGGATGTTGTCATTCCCTTCTGTTTTCTTTAAAGTTGAAATACATTTCTAAAGCATTTAAATTATGATACTAAAGAAGCTTTGAAGTGGAATCAAGAAGTGTTTTTATGTTTTTTTCTCAGGTGAACAATTGGGGTGGAAGGCTTTGTATTTCATTAAGATATGGTTTTCTCTATTTGTGCTGAATTTGTGAATTTTTCATAGTGTACTCTGCCCATGTGAAATATAGTTTGGTTAGTGAGCTACCTTTTGTACTAACATAGAACAATCATCTGAAGAGATAAGGTGTCTAGCAGACCTAACTTGGGAACTATCTTTAAGTATGAATGGTGATAAGGAGAGAAACAATGTAGGTTGGGGTAATGTATTTTTTAAAGTCTCATGGAGAGGGAAACATTTGAATACCAGGAGACATTTGACAAGGAGGGAATGTGGAGAATATTTTAGGCAAATGCAGCAGCTTGAGGGAAGATATAAATGCCCAATATGTGCTTGGGAGTTAGCCAGGGGGACAGTTTGTCATTCAAAAGAAGGCAGAAGGAGGATAGGGTGAAATAGCAATAAAAGGCCTGGTTGGCACAGATCATGGAAGATTCAGGACGCCAGAATGAGGAGCATGTTCTTAATAGGCAATGTGGAGGAAGCGGGCTGCTGCTGGTGAGGAGATGGTCTTCGAGAAGCTGTTGCCGCAGTTGTACTTAGCTGTGCCCTGCAGCAGAAGAATGACAAGTGTATGTGAACAAGCGGATGGCATCACAACCGCCTTCATGAGAGGTGCATGAGAGATGCCAGCCAGTTCTGAGGTCAGGGTTTGTAAAAAAGCACCATGAAGTTGAGCAAGTGGGCTTTCTCCTTTGACTTCATTTTCTTCATCCAGTTGAACTGACTTCTTTTAAACAGAGTATTCGAGGATTTTAGCACTAGATCCTGGACCAGTGCAGGAAAGATAGGTTGGAAAGCAGAGAAGGCATAGGTGTTTGAAAATGTAGATTCTAATTTCATTTCTTATGAGGAACACCAGTGACATCTTAGCGATCCAGATGAACAATGGGCAAGATATTCCAGCATTGCAGATGCATCACCATCTCTGATCTCTAGCCACTAAATTTAATAAAATCTTCTGCTCAGGATAACAATGTGAAAGACTTCTATATTTCCATTTTTTCCTGAAGGATTATGATAAGGGATCTTCCCCTATCTACCATCACACACAAAATAACAATTGAGAGTCTATGTTAATATTTAGATATCATAGGGAACATAAAAACTATTGGTGGCATTAATGGTCATGGAGAATTCACAAAAATGTCTTTGGTTGGCAATTTTTTTTTATTTTGGATATGTTGAGTTTGAAGTACCACTGGGATACATGTGCCCTATCTGCATGCAGGCAGAATGCAATAAGAAAAAGGAAAGTCAGCAAGGGTTTAATATTCTACTCAACCTTGAGAGAGAAGAATTGTTTCTTGTTCAGTTCTCAGATACTTCATTGAAAGAAGCAAAGGAAAGGTTTTGGCCCTGCTAAAATATGGTTCTTTAAAATTTCTTCCAGAGTTTTACTTTGAATTCTCGAGAAGCAAATGAAAATGACACACCTAGGTCAGCCACAAGAGTCAGACACTTAAAGGCATTTTGCAAATGTATTTCTCATTGTCCACAAGTCTCCAATAGGCTGAGTGTCTGGAGCAAGGTGACACAGTCAATTATGAGAGAATGATGATTCTGTCTCAGTCCAAAACCCGGGTCCTTTTCACTGCCATGGTGTGACAGTTACCCAGCTTGAATTTCAGCAATCCCAGCAGACATGCAAATTGCTGGTATCTATTCCTGCACTGCTCCCTAGGTATCCTGCTGTGCAGGGCCTTTGGCAGAGTGGTTGATAGGAATGCTTCCTGATACACAGGTGAGTTAAGAAGCAAACTATTCTACATAGACGTTTCATTTGTGAATACTAGCTCCAGCTGGACCAATAATACTATGATCTGAACTTCTTTTAACACTTTGCAACAAAGGGACAAATTCCTGAGAATTCCTCAGGCTCTATTTGTTGAAGTTCCAAGGACCATTCTTCCTAAGAATGTGCCCTCTCTTTCTGTGTGTGTAGCAGTAATTCCTCATATTACTTTTTAAGTTGCCATATGAGCTAATGAGTTTTGTCATTATTTTCATTCATATATGACATTATACATTCTTATTATTTACCTTTCTTGTCTACTATCCTTCCCCCTTTCTCCCACTCTCTTACTGGTTTCTTCTCTTTCACTAAACAGTAATGCATTCTGCTTTCATGTCACTTGTGTACAAATGTCACTTGTAGACCATAATTCTTTACTTTTTTCCTTTTCTTTCATCTCTGTTAAGATACTGTCCAACTAATAAACAAGCTAATGAATTATGTAGACAGTTCTCAAAAAACTAAATAAAATGCCTAGTAAGCATTTGAGGAAGTGTTAGAAAACATGACAGCTATCATAGAAATGAAAATTATAAACTGATTTGAGATCCTGTATCACTGTGATCAGAGTGGTTGTCATTAAGAAATGCAAGAAATACTTTTGAAGATGAGGAGAAAGAATTTTACGCAGCCAATAAAACCATGATGAAGTTTCCTCAAAACTTAAGATTAGAATTATCATACAACTATCTATCCTATTCCTGGTGACCTACGGAAGGATTCATAAGTTGGCGTAGCATGCAGGTATGTGTATATTATGCTTATTGCTTCACTATTATAGTAACTATGGAATACAAACAGCCTAGATGCCCATCAACAGATGAGTGTATCAAGAAAACTCACACAGAGACTCATAACTGGTCAACACAGAGAGAATTAGAGTTGCCAAGTGCTCATCACCAAATGATATCACACTCGCTCTTCCCAAGGCTCAAGGATCATTGCTGAGAAGGAGTCTGAATGATTGTAAGAGCCAGAGGTGGTGGATGACTACAACCCAATGGTGTTATTCGGACACGACCAGGTATTTGCAACTATAAACAGGCATTGGCTCTGGCAGCAGGCACAAAACCTGCCCAATATCACATCAAACATAAATCCCTGAATGGAGTCAGTGGGATGGTTGGGACAGTCTAACCCTAGCTAAAGAGCTGCTGCCAACTGGTGGCTGTTGGGAGAGTGAGGCTCAGAGAGTCTGCCTGTGCTCCAGTAGATGTTTCTGTACCCAGGCACATACTGGAAGCACTAAGTAGGTTCCATGTGGCATGGGGGGGGAGAGGGGACATAAAATTGGGAGGGAAGAGTGACGAACAGATGTAATGGGGTGGACTTAATGAAAACACACAGTATACTTACAATAGTCTCAATCTATGAAAAAAGGAAATATATTAACTCAGAAAATTTTATTGAGTCAAGAATAAAAAGGAAATCATAACATTTGCAAGAAAATGGAAACTATTTTGTTAAGTGAAAGAAGCCACACTCAAAAAGAATGATACCGTGCTTTCTCTCATGTACTGAATCTAGATTAAAAATTAGGTTGCATGTGTACATGAGTGCACACACATGTGTGTGGGAAGGGGTGAAAATAGAAAAGGGACAGAGAGGAGGAAGAAAACCCTGGGCTTACTCTGAAGCACAAGCCCAATTCCTTGGCTTCTGTTCCCAGGTGTGGTTTCTCTTTTCTGTGCGTTAAGCTTCTAGAGTTGTGATTTAGGCACCTGGATGAGGTGGTTTAGGGAAACTGTGGACACCTTAGCTGCCTGGCGCTGCCTTATAACACTGGTTCCACTGGTGTCTTCTGAGATCTCTGCTCATCTCTGCGGACCCGTTTTCACTGAATATTTTCTCTTCGGCTCACACGTTTAATGCTTACAATCCCTTTTTCCCTTACTCATGACATCATGCAAGTCCGGCAAGGCTGGCTTTCAGAATGCCTGTTTCTAATATCACGGATGCTATATTTCTTATTATCTGGGACACAAAATAGATTTATTTTCTTTAACTGTGAAATCAGTGTTTCTTTTTCTTTCTTTTTTTCATTTTCCCATGGATGCAGTCCTGTTACCACCAGGCATCTTGCTAAGCCACAGGTCCTAAGGAATTCTATTTCAGTGAGTAATGGAAGGCATTGCTGATGGAAACAAGTTCATTTCAATTGCTAAAATGCCACAGCTCCAACAATTGCCAGTGCTAAGATTTTGCCTTCAGTATTTACAGGCTAATAGCTTAGACACCTTCATGTTATAATTTTAAAAGTACATATTTCATCATGTTTAAGAACATGTATGGGTTGTAGGTGGGCCAGATTGAATTAAACTGATTGATAACTTCTGCTCTGTGAAATAGTTTACTGGGAAGTTATGTATTAAAATTGCCTCTCTCATTATGTAAGTTCCAGGAAGACACATCTATCTTGAGAGTTTCCAAACTCTCATACAGTAAACGATACAGTAAATCATTTGGGGAAGCATTCATTGAGTGCCTGTTGCTTGAAGAATATGATTTGAACCAGGAACATTTATGTGGTCTGAGTTAAGAAGAAGAAAAAAATAGCTACTTTTATGACATGGACTCATCCAAAGAAAAATTCAGAGATGAATTTCAAAAAATTAAATATGCTTTCTACTGTTAAGAAGCTACAATAAAATATGTGATTATGTCTTCACTTGTTAGCTGCGGCAAGTGCAATCAAGCCCTGGGAAATCGACAGAATTACATGTGGCCATTTTGAAACACTTTCCTAAAAGTGAGCAGAATTCTAAATAAGAGTCTGAATGTGGGTTTTCTATCCCTAAAGAGAAGGAACCAAAAATAACTTTCAGTGGGAAGATGATCAATGTAATTGCTCTTTCTTATAATTCTATTGGACAAAATTTCCTGATCTCCTGGGACATCTAATATAGATATATCTATTATTTTGATTTCCATACTACAGCATCTACTTTGCAAGTCTACACATTGAGTTATTTGAATTTTGTCTTATTTTATTTCAAAGTAAGATACATATTTATGTCTCATTGCAAACAGCATTTACTACTTCTCATTGACTATGAATTTATCCAATTAAAGTATCTCTGTGATGATTTTAACAATGCCTTTTAAAAAACTTCTTTATTGACTCTCTGGGAGCTTCGCATCATGCTCCCCAATTCTGCTCACGTCCCGGTCCCCCAACATCTACCTATGCCTATTGCATCCCCCCATAAAAGCAAACAAAACAAAGTAAGCAAGAACAAGAAACAAAGTAAGCAAGAACAAGAAAGGAAAAAAAGGAAAAGCCCATTAAACCAACAAAGAATAAAAAGCCACTCCCAAACAGCAAAATCTCTGCTTCTGCTTCTCTCCTGTCTCTCCATCACCTCTTCATCCATCCTGATGGCAGTAGAGGCTTCTGTGTGTCATATAGTATGACCCCTTGTCCTATCAGCTTGACTAGCAACTGTTCATTACAATTAGTCTTTAGTCTGGATCAAGGCCTCTGGTTTTTGGTACACACTCTTCATTGTATTTTTACCTGAGCTCTTCTAGGGTATCCTGTGTGTTGGAGATCTTGTGGGCATCATTCTATAGGACCAGTTCCTTCATAAATTTCAGAAGTTCCTAGGTAGGGTAGATGCTAGGGAGGGTCAGCTCAAGGCCCAGTTGTGTGCCTAGGTGTTTGATGTGGATTTCCCCTCTGTATGCTGTGAATACCACTAGTTAATAAAGAAACTGTCTTAGGCCTGTGCAGGGCAGAATAGAGGTAGGTGGGGAAAACTAAACTAAATGCTGGGAGAAAGAAGGCGGATTCAAAGCAATGCAATGTAGCTGCCAGTGGGAACAGATATGCTGGAACCTTGTTGGTAAGCCACAGCCATATCTGGCAATATGCAGATCAATAAAAATGAGTTAAATTAAGATGTAAGAGTTATCCAATAAGAAGCTAGAGCTAATGGGTCAAGNGGCAGAATAGAGGTAGGTGGGGAAAACTAAACTAAATGCTGGGAGAAAGAAGGCGGATTCAAAGCAATGCAATGTAGCTGCCAGTGGGAACAGATATGCTGGAACCTTGTTGGTAAGCCACAGCCATATCTGGCAATATGCAGATCAATAAAAATGAGTTAAATTAAGATGTAAGAGTTATCCAATAAGAAGCTAGAGCTAATGGGTCAAGCAGCAATTTAATTAATAGTTTCTTTGTGGTTATTTTGAGGCTGAGCAGCTGGGAACAAACAAGCGGCCTCCTATTATAGGTGTTAGCCAGGCAGGTCAGATGTAGTCACTGGGGCCACTTGCCTCAGGTGTAGTAGCAGAGTCAGCTCTTCTACATGTGTGCCCTCAGGGTAGGCTCATCCTTGCCTACCAAAGTGCAGTGGCCTGCTCTCCTGCCACAGTGGACAATGGGAGGAGGTAGGGTCAGCTTTCCCAGGGCAGTGAAGGGCAGGACTGGATCAGTACAGCACTCTAATTTCATCTCGCATGATTCCTAAGGCCTCCTGAAGGGCCACTAGCCAGACCCCACTGGCACAGACCCCAGCTGCAGCTGGACCACGGACTCAGACATGGTGCTTGGCAGCAGCATAGGCTCAGACAACTTCCTGGCTCTGGGTAGAGGAAATGACCATTCAGATGAGAATGGTTTCAATAGCTGTGTGGTCATTGGATACCACCTAAGCCTCAGGTTGTAGCCCCAACCCTGGGCATCTATGTGACCATTAGTAGCAGGACCTGGACTTCAGGCCAGGACCCCAGCTGCAGTAGGAATATGGACTCCCAACACGGTCCTTAGCAGCTGGGTCTGAATGTCACCGCTATCCCCATTGGCAGTTTGGTTCTAAAACACTAATTTGGCCCTTCATCTTGGGTGTCTGCACAGCCTTTGATGGTAGCAGGACACTTGGACATCATCACAGACCCTGACTGCAGTTGGGCCATGAACAATGGATTTGGAATCAATTGTTTCTGACTATTTTTATGTGTGATCATAAGAGATGGGAAAAATCAATGCTTTGCTTTGATATACGCTGTTTAAAAGATGTAAGCTAGCAGCAACTTTAAATATATAAGCTCCAATTTAAATCTAAACAGTAATTTCTTAGGGTTGGATATAGTATAATAATTAACACTCAAGAATCAGTAGATCTATTATTACCATTGGAAAAATATATTCTATGCATCTATGCCCCGTATGCAGTCCAAATATAGTCTGTGGTTCAGAACAAAGCATTTAATACTTGGTGTTAATTTACCTTTCAGGATATAAGTAAAAGTCCATCTCATATCCCTATGCCAGTATCTCTGGGGGTTCAGGTTATGGCAGTTAGTCAGGATGACATTTGTGAAGGCATTCATTTTCCATATTTCTTCTACAGTTGTATCTCTCAAAGAATTCAGCTATTCTTATAACTCAACTCTTTCTAACCCAGCTGCAAAAGAAATCCCTGTTCCTGATTGCTTTAACAGTCAATGGAGAGATGGTGAGAGTTACAAACTTCAGGAGAACTTGATTTATTTAAGTGTTGTGTGCATTCAGACCACTGTCCTGGTGAATACTGAATGTTTATATTGCCCATGTCAGGGAGAAAGTCCCAGGAGTTGATTCTCCTGTCCCTTCCGTGATATCCCCCACTGGAGCGTTCTGCAGCCCATCACTAGAGTCTAGTTTTTCAATTCTTTGCCTCCATCCCTCTTCCTCTTGGATGACTCCAGAAATGCAAAGCTATTATGCAAAGCTCCATAGTTCATTTTGTAGATCACATTGCATTGTAGCAATGTTTTCTAGATACCAAGAAAAACCAATATAAGGTCATATGTTATTATGAGAAAAATTAATTTCTGAGATAGTGTGTATGCCATCTTTGGACTAACATATTTATTCCCCTACCCAAAAAAGAGGGAAAAAATTTGTTCATTTCCCAAGGTGACAAAATCAGAAACATGAAATACAAGTCCATATATTCTACTTTTGTCTTATTTTTATCCCACCCTTCTGCATTTCATCCAGGTACAGCTAATTCCTGCTAAAATTATGCATGTTCATATTTTCCCAAGCTTTATTTCAACTACTAACTTGGCTCTAACAGGCTGTGTTCCCCCAGTTGACAATGGAGAAGTCTGGCGCCATTTCTCACTTCTCTTTCTTTATTATTATCACTCCACTGGCTGAATTTGCCAACCCTCTGCTTCTAGGAAAATAGTTTCTCTTTAATTTTCTCCACAAAAAAATTTTCTTCTGGTTGCTACATTCATCAGGGCTTCTTTGGTAAATAGCCTGGGAGGTTACCCCCACTCAATTTCAGCTTCTCATTTCTTTCAGCATCCTATATTTTCCCTATGTTCATTCTCTATTACTGTCTTTCTCATCTTATTTATAAAGCATTCACTAATTGCCGTGGTCCCCCTGCTACACCTAGCCAAACACATCCCAAATCTATGGTCACAGTCCTGAGAGTTCCACATCTTTCCATCTCTGCATTTCAACTCTCCATTTATGTTGTTTAAAATATGAAGCACCAGTGCCGTTAATTTCTCACATAAGCTTGTATTTTGTACATATCTCTTCAATATCGCTATTTTGTGTGGCCAATTTTTACACCCAGCACACTAGCAAAGACCTAAGTACTACCCCCTGCAGTCTTCACATCTTCCCTATCTATAGACCTAAGTACTACCCTCTGCAGTCTTCCCATCTTCCCTATCTATAGCAACCACTCAACATCCAAAAATGTCCACTTAAATTTTCCTTCCTCTTCACTTAAGCTCTAGTGTTCTTAACACTCTAATAAAACCAAAGTACATATTTACTGGGACAGTTTTTCAAAAATGGCAGTTGCGTCACATTGCTACATGTGATCTAGTACTAAATTTCCCATGTTGCTTTGGTCCATGAGAAGCACTTGAAGGTGCTTTGTCCATGGCATTTGCCCTTCGGCAAGAAAACATATTTTTCTCAATTGGTTGTATGTCTGTCTTCTGTTTACCAACTCTATTCCTGGAATTCTCTCTGGAGTAATCCTTTCTTCTGTGTCCTCCATACCTTCTGGCCACTTCATTAACATTTTCTCAACAATTATTTGTTCTCATAAGTAAATTGAGAACAAGAATATTACAAGGAGATCACTCTTTTGTTTTATCTTTTCTCTGCCCCGTGACACACAATCACAACAGATCAGATCTGATCTAGGAACTGTGGGAGGCAGCTTTCCAGGGCAGGGGGAGAAAATGCAGGTGGTATGAGAGGAGAAGGAGAGATAATAGAACTTGGAGGGCTAAGGTGGTGGGGGTTGGGAAGCCAAGATAGAGGAGGGAATAGATGGAGGAGTAGGTGACAATAAAGACCTTTGAAAAGTCATATAAAAAGCCCCTGCTGTAGAAGCTTCCTAAGACACACACACACATATGCACACATACCACATGTATGCACACATGAACACATGCACACACACACATGCACACACACCCCATGAATGCACACATGAACACACATGCACATACATGCACACAATGTATACACACGCACGCACACACACATACCCCACATGAATGCATGTAGTATGAGGAGCGCAGGCCCCTTGTTCCATCCCACCTGGCTAGCTTACACCCAAAATAACCACACAGAAATTGTATTAATTGAATTACTGCCTGGCCCATCAGCTCTAGCCTTTTATTGGCTAACTCTCAAATCCTGATCTAACCCATTTCTAATAATCTGTGTAGCACCATGAGGTCATGGCTTACTG
>LOJH01037605.1:0-15227 GCA_001685095.1 Ellobius talpinus | reverse complement strand
TTTGTGTGTTGTTATTTCAGGGTATAAGCTAGCCGGGCGGGAGCTGGGCAGGACAAAAAGCAGGCCTGCTCCCCTTTCACTACAGATGACTTGCTGGGTTTAATAATCTGTGCTGCTGCCAACAACTACAAGCTTTCTGGCATTTTCTAACAGACTAGAAAGCGTTTAAAGCCCCTGCAGATGTCTTCAAGTGAATGTGTGCATCATGTTCGGGTGCCAAAAGAACAGTGTCAGTTAGGTATGGTGACATACACCTGGAATCCCAGCACTCAAAGGGCTGAGGCAGGAGGATTGTGAGTTTGAGATCAACCTGGACTATGTAGGGAGTTCCAGTCCAGCCTGGGTTTATCTAAGACTCTGCCTCTAAAACAGAAAGAGGAAGGGTGGAGGGAAGGAAGGGAGAAGGGAGGAAGGCGCCTGTTATAAGTGTGAACATTTCTGCACAGGTTCACCTCAGTTGCCAACATGGCTGTGTCTGGAATCAACTAAAAGACAAGCTACTGGGCACACCAGTGAGGGACTTTCTCAGCCAGAATAACTGAAATGTGGGTGACACCTTCCTGGGGCAGCCCAGATGACAGAAGACCCGAAAGCTTAGTGCTTTCTACTTTCTTGCCTCCATCTTTCTAGCAAGTTCATCTACCCTGCTGCTATTGCCTCTCTCATTCTGCTCTAGTTTCAGAACCCAGCTTCTCTGGGCTCCTAGGCTGAAGATGAGTGCCTTCTCAGGAATCCTCCAGGTTTTCAACACCAGGTTGATCTGCTGAGATACCCAGCCTCGTGGTGGAGTTCTATGGCTCTCCAGTACGCAGATGGCTCTCGCTAGACACACTATATTGTGTGAGCCAACCTAATAACCTCACCCCCTCTTTAAGTATCTGGGGTGTGTGCGAGTGTGCATTCATTTGCATTCATGGAGGCCAGAGGAGGGTTTTGGATCCCTTAGAGGTGTAATTACAATTGTGTGTGGGATGGTGGCTTGTTATGTGGGTCCTTGGTCTGAACTCTGGTCCTCACGATTATGTAGCAAGTGCTCCTAACAGCTTAGCCCTCACTCCAGCCCCTCTTAGTCTACATTTGTTCTGTCAATCAGTTCCTCTAGGGAACCCTGACTAATATCACTCAAAAAAGATGGCACACATGACCCTCCTCCACATCTTTTGGATTTTAATGTCCCTCGTCATTAGTTATTTCCCATCAGCCCACCACGCAGTCTGCAGCCAGCATCAAAGCCTAGCAACAGTCCCCGGATTGAAACTATGGTATTGTCTCTTCTACCATCAGAGCCAGCCATGTGGGTGTGCAGCCTGCACAGCAACCATGGCTTGGCTTCCCACTCCACTGATGCTCTTGCCTTTGAAAGTTTGCTTGGAAAACATTACCAAAGCTCATGCTCAGGAGCCACCTGGGGTTGCAATGGATCCCCATGGGAATCTGAGCAGGTATGATGCCTGAAATACAGAATTCTGGGGTCCCTCACAATATGTGCAAGTTTGGAAAAAGCCAGAAGGGCTCAACAGGTGAGAGGGACTTCCCTGCACATGGGTAATGGAGAGTGTCATTGCTAAAAGGTGCCTTCCGATGTAAGCACTGAACAAATATGTGTGTGTTAGCAGGCATGGAATGGCCGAGGAACCCTGTAACATCTTTTCCTGTGTCTGTCTTTGGGTTTAGACCCCCATATCCTCACAGGCTTGGATGTTTGGTCACGAGGGAATGGAACTATTTAGGAGGATTAGGAGACGTGATCTTTTGGAGAGAAGTGTATCATTGGGGATGGGTTTCAGAAGCCCAAATGAGGCCCAGAGACACTCTCTCTTCCTGCTGCCTGAGAATCTGTATGCAGAACTCTCAGTTACTTCCCCAGCACCATGGTTGCCTCTACGTACCATGCTCCCTGACATGATGACAAAGGACTAAATGTCTGAACCTGTAAGCAAGTCCCAATTAAATTCTTCCTTCTAAGAGTTGCCGTGGTCATGATATCTCTTCATAGTAATAGAACACTTACTAAGACAATACCCAGGGTCCACATCTGAGCTTGTATGCATTCACACACACACACACACACACACACACACCTATCTTGCTTTATCTTCCTTTCTATTTGCAGAAGTCTCTGTCTTTTCTACAGCTGTGATAAAACACCATGACTAAAAGCACTTCTAAAGTAAAGTGTTTCGTTTTACTTGTGGTTTCAGAGAGTTAGAACCCATGATGGCAGAGGAAAAGAACAACTGAGAGCTCACATCTTGATCCACACCCACAAGGCAGAGAGTGAGCACACTGGGAACCACAGGAGTCTTTGGAAACCTGAAAGCCCACCTCCAATATCACACCTCCTCCAACAAGGCCACACCTCCTAATCCTTCCCAAACTGGGGTATCCTCCCCAATTCTACCAACTGGGAGTAAGCACTCAAACACAAACCTATGGGGACCATTCTCATTCAAACCACCACAGTCTGCATCCATTTATAACTGAAAAAGAAAGTTCCATTGCAGAAAGCCCTAGGGGAGTAATGTTCATAAACACAAGGGGAAGTGCCAAACAATTATACAGGTAGCTCTTGGATTTAGCAAAATGACTTCTGTAGGTATAATGCAAGTGTGGAGGGTTTGGGGAGAGACATCAGTTGGGAAGAGTGGTCCAGGTAGAGGGACATAAGTAAGATAGTGACACAGTTGTATCACCTGTGAAGGTGTGGCTGATATCTGTACCCCAGATCTCAATATGCTGTCGGTCTGTCTTATACTCCATTCCAAATGTCAAAGACTACCTGTGATGCTAATTAAATACATATTTTTTCACTCCCTGGATATCGCCTTTATTTTTCCCCAAATATTTTAATGGTACACATTGATTGTGTAGGATGAAGGTTTATTGTGACATTTCCAAACCTGTAGATAACACTCTTAGTTAGCATCTCTTCCCCACCCACTTCCTCTGGGCCCTTCCTGATCCTTTTTCTATTTTCAAGTCTTTTTTTCCTCTAGATTCTATATTTGTAACCATGAGAAATTAGTCTAAGTCCAACTTATTTGACATAATTGATAATACATTTCATCCATTTTCCTGCAAACAAAGGGATTTGTTCTTCTTTATGGCTTACTAATACTTTCCTGTGCATGCACAGCACACTGGTCTCTGCATCCATTTACTGACGTCACGCCTTGGCTGTCATAAGCAGTGCAGGGAGAAACACGAGCAGGTGTCTTCTGTGCCCTGACTTGACCCCTGCAGGCGTCTACCTAGGACTTGCATCTGGGTCACATGGCACTCCTATTTTTAGTTTTTATGAAACTACATACTGACTTCTCTAGCGGCTAGACTGATTGACATTCTTACCAGCACTGTATAAGGGTTTCTTATTTCCCACATCCTGCAGCACTTGCTGGGGTTTTTTGCTTTGTTTTTGTTTTTTGGCAGTGCTGGGGAGTGAACCCAGAACCTTGTGCATTCTAGGCAATCGCTCTAACTCTGAGCTACATTCCCAACCCACTTTTAGTTGTCTGCAGGGAAGCCTTTCTGACTGGGGCTGCCTGGAATTTCTATGCAGTCTTTATTTGCATTTCCCTGACAACTTTAGAAGCTAAACCTTATTTTTCATGTGCTTATTGGCAATTTTGTACTTGGTTTGAAAAGTATCTGTTTGCGCTCATCTGCTCCTCTGTTGATTGTTTTCCAGGCTTTCTTGATGTTCAGCTTTTAGTTCTTTTTTTAACAGAACATTTTGTTACATCAGTTTTGCATCATCCAAACAGACACCTAATGGTATTGGCCACTTCCCAGCTGGTAGGAGGATTTTCCAACAGTTCACAAGGTTTTTGCTGAAACATTTTTTTCTTCCTAGACTTAGTTCCTTTTCAGCCTAAGAATTACCTCCTGTATCTGGGCACCTTGCAGTTATCCTTCCAGTTGCATGTGTGTGCAGTAGCGTGTAGTGATGTACACATGGAAGTGCATATGGCTGGGCAGTGGTGGCGCACACCTTTAATTCCAGCATTCGGGAGGCAGAGGCAGGTGTATCTCTGTGAGTTCGACCAGTCTACAAGAGCTAGTTCCAGGACAGCTAGGGCTATGATACAAAAAAAAACCCTGTCTCGAAAAAACAAAAAAAGGAGGAGGAGGAGGAGGAGGAGGAGGAGGAGAAGGTATATGCAATTAGTGTGTACATATTGTAACATGCATGTGCAGAAGCGTGGGCATGTGTGCCAGGGTGCACATGTGCTTGTCGCACAACCACCTTGGTTGTCAGTCCTCCTTATTTGAGGCCAGGTACTCATTGTTCAGCCCTGATAACCTGCAAGCTTCTGGAAGTTCTTCCATGTCTGCCTCTCATTTCACTATTGGAGCACTGAGTTTACAGTCGCAAGCCATTCCTCCAGGCTTTCCATGGGGGACTTGGGGTCCTTACACTTGTCCAAAACAAGCACTTACCCACTCTCAAGTTTCTCTTCTTGTTTTCAAATACCTGGTTCTGTTTTAACCATGCCCAGCTTTTTGTTTCTCATCTCTTTGATGTAATATCTATACTGTTATTTTGAAGATTTGATCAAGAACATCAAGATTTTTGTGTGTTCACAAGTTCCTGTTTAGTGTTTCACACACTACCAGTCCTACAAGACCAGGGTTCTTCACCACACTCACATAGCAATACTGAACTTGAATTCTTTATATTTTCCGGATATTTATTCTGTTAGATGAATAGCTGCAAAATTATTTGACTTGAAATTTGCTTTTCCGGATACAACTCCTGTTTGTTTCCATATTCTGTTTACTAAGAACATCATTTTCCATGTTCTCCCTCTGTCTAGGCCTTTGTCGGGGAGATATGGTTCTTGAGAGCAAGCAATGGGATCTTGCTTTTTAATCCAGCCATCCTGTACAGACAGTATCTTCTCATTTGGATAATTAAGACCATTTACACCCACGGTCATAATTTTGTTGTTTTCCTAGTGCTTGATTCTTGTCTAATTCTTACTTGATTATCTACGGAATTACTAAGATTTATTGGCTTCTTTTCTCTTGTAATATTTACCTTCCTCTTGGGTGTATGTAGAATTCCTTTAAATGTCTTTTTTAATGCGGGGTTAGTGATCATAAACTCCTTTAGCTTATGTCTCTCCTAGCAGGTCTTTACTTCTCCTTTAATTCTAAAAGGTAACTCTGCGGGTGCAGTACAGACTGTAGGCAGCTGCCTTCCAGGCCTCGAAATGCACCATTCTACGAGCTCCTGGCTCTCAGGTTTTGGTTGGAAACTGCTGCTTCTGATGGTTTTGCCCTTGTAGGAGGCTTCACAGTTTTCTCTCACAACTTTCAATCTTCTATGTTTGTGTTGTGCTCCTGCAGTCTTAACCACAATGTGGTACAGATTGGTTCTTCTTTGGTCTCCTCTGTTTGGGGTTCTAAAGGGCCCCTACACCTGAATGTCTAGATCTTTCCCAAGATTTGGGAAATCTTCCACTATTATTTCACTCAGTAGGTTTTTTTTATGCCATTAATTTTTGCCTCAATACCTTTTTCTGCTCCCTAAATACATAAATTTAGTCTTTAAACCCCATCCCACGGGTCTCATGCGCTTTGTTCATGCCTGCTGTCCTTGCTTCATTGCTGTCTGAGTGTTAAAATGAATCAGCTGTGTCTTCAAACCCTGGGAAAGCTTCCCTCTCCTTGGTCTAGGCTGTTGGTGAGACTCTTCACTGTTCTTTTTGGAATTACTGTTTTTGTTTCCTTTCTGCTGCCGTGATCTCATTAGAAGAACTTAAGGGAGGAAGAGGCTTAATCTGGGTTTCAGGTTCATCGCTGTCCATTTGTCCATCATTGACAGAAACCAGGGAAGGAACTCAAGCATGAACTTGAAGCAGAACCTGAGTTGCAAGTCTACAGCTCACTCAGGCTCATGTGTCACTACCTTTCTGATAAGGACCAAGACCACCAGCCCAGGGAACGGTGCTACTCACAGTGGGATGAGCCTCCTGTATCAATTAACAACCAAGCCAATTCCTTACAGACCTATGGGCTGACCTGATCTGGGCAACCACTCAGTTGAGACTCCATTCTTTGATGACCGTACACTGTGTCAAACTGAGAGCTAAAGCTAACTGGGACACTTAGCTTCTTATTCTCATGAAGCTTTTGATTTCTTTTTGTCTCTCTTTGAAAGTCAACCCCCTTCCTCTCCCAAACTTCCCATTACATCTTGTCCTATCTCCTGAATGTGTTAAGATACTTTGTGCTTTTTAAAATTCATTGATGTTGTGAATTCTTATCTGGTAGTATATCCCCTTCAGCATATTTGGAGTTGGTTGCAAGACAATCATAAATGCTTGGAGAATCCACACTGCCTTGCTTTTTAAGGTCTTCTGCATTTCTATGTTAGACACGTGTATGTGGTGAAATTGATAGTTCTGCATTTTTATATGAGAGCCTTTTGGGGAAGCAGCTATCTATTGATGTTATCTCCAGAGTCAGTGGATTGTTGTAAAGTGTTGAATACATTTCCAAACTGAGTCAATGGTTTTCTCCAAGGCTCTGCATGCACAACATTAAGCTTCAGTACATCCTCTCCATGCCCCGCCTCTCAGAGGAGCTGCTTTCTGGGTGTTTCCATTGCTAAGCTGTGGAGAAGCTAGAAAGAGCTGCTTGTTTCTAATTGGTTGTCCCAGTTACCCCCAAAGTGTGTATTTTAAATGCTTCTGGAAGCACTAGGCTTGGCTCCCTTTACCTCCTTTTCAAACCCTGGTGGGCTATCTCCTTCATATTCAAAGAAAGACACCTGTCACCTCTGAAAGGTTACACGGCTTTCCCTTGCCTGTTCTGACACATATTCATGAAGAAGTAAATGTGATGCCACTACTTCCTAAGCTGGTGAGTCCTGTGGGAGAGGCCACAAGACAACAGAGCTTCCTGGGGGAGGCACATTCATTTTCAAAATAACTGGAATCGCAGCTGTGATGGACATTGCAAAGAAGCCTGTGTTCATATCAGAGGAAAGTGGCTGTGTACCTTTTTACAGTTTCCCAGCTCACAAAGTCCAGACTCACCGGGGACCTGGTCTCTGGGTATGTCTGTGGGAGGTTAGATAGATTACAGAAGTGGGGGAAGGAAGATTCACCCGCCGTGAGTGGCCCTGTTCCCTAAGTAGGGGATCCTGGGCTGCATGAGTGGAGAAAGTGAGCTGAGTCCTGCTGAGCAGACAGGCAACCAATGCTGCCTTCTGACTGCGAATATCATGTGACCAGCTGCTTCAAGCTCTTGCCGCTGCCACCTCTCTGCCAAGATGTCCCATGACCTGGAGTGGTGAGCTAGGGAAAAAAAATCCTTCCTCCTGCAAGTTGTACTTGAACATTTCATCACAGCAATGGAAAAAAAACTAAAAACTAAAAACTAAAAAACAAAACAAAGTAAAACACAACTGCTGCATGGCAGAGTCTGGGCAAGGGATTTTAAGTGCTGTTTACTGATTTAATTCAGTAAAGATGAACTGAGAGCGATAAGCAGGCTCTGGACCACCAAGAGCCTTGAAAACCTATTACAGTTCTAATCTTTACCTTCAGTGGTGAGGGCCACTGAAGGGTGTTGAGTCAGGAACTGACATCACCGTAGTTGTGAATTCGCTAAGCTGCCTGCTCTTGGCAAAAGTTGTCTCCTAAAGTACAAATGTCTGGGGGAGTCCAATGATGTGTGATATCTGAACCAGAGTGTTGTTATGCTGGCTAGTTTTATGTCAGCTTGACACTGGCTAGAGTCATTTGGGAAGAGGGAACTGCAATTGAGAAAATGACCCCCACATAATGGCCTGTGGGCAATGCTGGGGAGCACCAGCCCAGAGATGGCAACGCCCACAGTGAGCTGAGTTCTCCCACGGCAGCTTCAAAGAAGAAAATTCAGCACGGTCCATAAGGAAAATGCAGTAAGTGCAACTGCCTTAACATGAAGACCTTGTGAAGGAGTAGAACAGGCTAGCACAAGGCAGAGGAAATACGAGCATCTCACAGCTGACAAGGAGGCATCGGGTAGGATTGCAGAGAACCTCTGCAAATGAAAGCAGGTTACCAGAAAAAAAGTAAGAAGCTGCAAAATGGCCCTTTGCAAGAGCAGAAAAACAACTAGGAACTAAGTGAATGAAGCAACCTCAGGTTGTTAATGAGAGAGCACATTTGAAGCCGCAGTGACATGCAGTTACATGGTTATCCAGTTGACAAAGGGGAAGAACCGGTAACCCAGAATGCTGGCAAGGCCAAAGAGGCCAGCTGCCCTGTGTGGTAGCCACCAGGCAAGCAGTTCAAGTTGACTGGATCTTACTGTGTAGACCAGGCTGCCCTCAAATTAACAAGCCTCCTGCCTCTGACTCCTAAGTGCTTGGGCTACAAGTATGGCTCAGTCACTGTTCTATTGCTGTGAAGAGAATCTGTGACAAAGACAACTCCTCTAAAAGAAAGAATTTAATTGGAGGCTTGCCTACAGTGCCATAAATTTAATCCATTATCATCATTGTGGAGAGCATGGCGATACACAGGCAGATATGGTGCTAGAGATAGCTGATCTGCAGGTAGCAGGAAAAGAGCCTGAGCCTGGTGTGGGCTTTGGAAACTTCAACATTAACTCCTAGTGACATACTTCCTGCTACAAGGCCACACCTCCTAATCCTTCTAATCCTTCAGGTAGTGCCACTCCCTGATGACTAAGTATACAGATATATGAGCCTATGGGGGCCATTCTTATTTAAACCACCACAAAGTATATGTCACCAAGCCTGGCATATGTCCCTCATAGCTTTCAAGCACTTTGACTGTCTAGCTCAATTTAAGATGTGCCCTACATGGATAAGGCACATATAATTGCAAAAGCTTAGTGTTGATTGGCAGTGGTGGCATTTAAATAGATTTGGTTAAACAGATTGATAAAGCCAGTGCCACTGTGGAAGCAGAAAGAATCAGGTGATAACAGAAGATGGTAAACCATGTACAGCTAATCTGTGTTGACTGAATCTGGTCTCCATGGCACAATGCTCCTGTGGAGACTGAGGAATGATTGTACGTGGCTTCCTGGAATTTGAGGGGATAAATCACTCTGCACAGTATCTGCTGGAATCTTACGAAACTGCACATGTATCTATTCTCCAGCCAGTCCAGCGGTTCTCCTTGAGTGCACATCACCAAAACATCCTTGCTTATGCTCAGGAGGAGCATGCAAAATTATGGCCCACAGAGCTGCTCATGAGAGCCAAAAACTAGGACCTAGAACCATGGGAAAAAAAGGCAAGTGAATGATGGTATAGTCATGCAATGGAACACTAAACAGCAACAAAAAGCAACTGACTCCTAGTATCCACAGTCTCTTGGGTGAATCTTAGAGACTCAGCCTCAAGTAAGAGCAGCAAGCCACAAAAGAATGCCTAAAACATGTGACCATTTTTGTGATTCCCAAACCCACTACAAACTAAACACTATTGTCTAGGGATAGGAATGTTTGGAAAGGGGACAGGGCATGTTCTATTTCTTCTGTGTGGTGGTCAGTTCAGGAGTGATTTAATTTTTTGTTCAAGAAAGAAAGGTTATAGCTATCTGCTGTTTTGAAGAACCAACAGGTCACAACAGCACTCGTGAAATCTGCTTCCCTAGGGTAGTGGCAGAATTCAAGATGCAGCAGCTTGAGGAGTGTCACCGAGAGAGTGGAACACAGCAGAGAAAGGAGGAGAGGCTGTGGGCGATGCTGAGGATTGGGAAAGCTAGGGTTGGGTGAATTTCGGGAGGCACAGATTTCCATCTGCAAGCAGCTCTTAAGCACTGACCAACACCGAGGAGGAGATTGGTTTCCAATGATCTAGGGCATTTGGGCCAATGACCAAGAGAGGCTATAATGAGTGCATACAATTTATCTCTAGGAATTCCATCTGGAGGAACTACATACAGCACTCTCACTGGAGAACAGTGATTCAGGTCAGATGTGCAAGAGAAAGGCCAGATCAAATGAGTGGGCCCAACATTAAGGGCTCCTTCCCTTCCAAGAGTGTCTGTCAAATCGGAAAGCAAATTCCAAGAGACTGAGAAGACACCAGATCTGGAAGTTCACAGAGGCTATGGGGTTTGGGGACAATACTAAAAGTGAGAGTCTACCAACAGGGAGGTTTGCCCAACACCCCTGGCAATCCCTCAGGATGTAACAAGGGCTACATCTAAAAACAAGCATGAAAGGAAGCAATACTGTCCTCACAGGATTTCAAGCCCCCTCCCCCAATCTCTGTGAGGATTCAGATGAAACATGACTGCTTGTCCTGTGGGGGTCACTGCTATGAAGGGAAACATGCCCCTTAAGTCTTCTATTATCTCTGTAACTTTCCAGGTAAGTCATAGACTTATATGTGTAGTTACATACCATATTGTTTATCAATACATGCTATTCTGTGAAAAGTATCAATCATACAAAAGGAAAGACAAAATTAAGCAACAGGAAACAGGAGATCCACAGTGTTACTCAAAAAAGAAAAAGAAAGAAAGAAAGAAAAGAAAAGCAAAATTACCAATCGATTTGTTGAAGAAACCTAAGGCAAATTTAGAGAATTGTAAGTCATTGAAAGAGATCGACTCAGCAATTCCAGAGCTGAAAACCCAACAGTTAATGCGAGGAACTTAATAGCTGCACTTAGCAGCAGAAAGACAGACTTGAAGTGATTAAAATAAATAGGCCAGAAGAAAATGTTCAGACTAAGACAAAAATGACTCAAGCCACAAAATTATGGTCAAAGTTATACAGGGTCTCCATGGAAAGTCTTACGCCATTGTACTCTCAATGTGACGATGTGGGGAGAAAGAGTCAGCATCAGGACCAGAACTAGGAGGCAAAATAAGATCCTCTAAAAGTAGCACATGTACGGGTAGACTCAGGAAGCTGTCTCTACAAGCAGGAACAGCCAGAACATCACAGGTGATATATTGTGCTGCATTCCTGAAAATGAAAAATCAACCCTTATGAACAGACAAACAAGAAAAGACAAACTTAAATAGAACAAAAGCAGTACTGGCAGCCACCTCTCAGAATGACAGAGGACAGAAGACAATGGGATCTACTTCAAATCACTGAAGGAGAAAACGGCAATATGGAACTTGACAGCTACAAAATAATCCTACATAAATACAGACATTTCAAGACACAAAGAAATGTAGAAAAACTTGTCACCAGTAGTATGCAGACATTAGCAGGAATGCCAAAGGAAACAACTCAGTCAAGAGGAAATAATGCTAGTGGAATTACTTAGGTGAAATACAGAATAAGTAGTAAGAGTAGGGTGAACCAGGAAATAGAGCTCATGATCTAAAACTGTCTTAAAACCCTGAGAGGGGAAAAAATCCACCTTTCTACTGCATACTGGCTGCTTGCTGTTGAAATGGGCAAGTTCATGAAACTCAGAGAAGTGGTGCTGGTCCTGGCTGAACACTACTCGGAACACAAAGCTGCTATTGTGAAGAACATTGATGGCATGTCAGGCCACCCTTAGAGCCATGCTCTGCTGGCTGGAACTGACCACTATCCCTAAAAAGTAACATGGTCAAGAAGAAAACCACCAAGAGACCAAGACCAAGGCCTTCATGAAAGTTTGCAAGTACAACCACCTCATGCCCACAGGTCCTCTGTGGACATCACCTTGGTCAAGGATGTCTTTAGAGATGTAGCCCTGGAATGCAAGTCCAGGCAGGAGGTGAAGGTCAAGTATGAGGAATGATATAAGACAGAGAAAAATAAATGTTTTTTTTTAGAAGCTTCGCTTTTAGGTATATTTTTGTTTCCATCATTAAAAATGTAAAAAAATTGTTAAACAAAAAACAAACAGTAATCAAACAAATACAAACTAAAGCCAACAGCTGATAACCCAAAGATCAATCAAGAAAAATAAGTGAGCAAGGAAGTGCAAATTGCCAAAACCAGAACTGAAAAAGGAGCCATTACAACAGACCCTACCAACACTAGGCAGCGATTAGGACATCAGGAGTAACATTGTATCAGTACACTTGAAATTTACCTAGGATAGCAGTATTACATAAACCCTTCCAGAAAATAGCAAGGACCATCTATAGTTCTGTTAATACACAGTTATAGTTCTGTTTAACACAATTAAAACAATACTGAAGCCATCAAAAAGATACTGTTGGGGCTGGGAAGATGGCTGAGTGCTTAAGAACACCTGCTGTTCTTACAGAGATCCTGGATTTGGTTCCTAGCACCCACATGGAGACTCATAACCTGCTACAACACCAGTTCCAGAAGTTCTGCTGCACTCTTTGGGCCTCCATATGTACTGCATGCACTCAGTGCACATAAATCCATGTAAACTCACATATATACACATTAAATAATAAAAAGGTTTTTTAAAGACACTCTTTCCACCTATTTTCTGAAGGCATTTTGGAAGATTGCTATCTCTAATAGTTGGGCAAGTGTACCTATAATGACACCTAGGCCTAGACTTGTCGCCTCAGAAAGACTCAATGGGCATAGAACTATAGAACTTCCCCAACACTTATATTCTCCTCCTGTCATTTTGATAAGTTTTACTTTCACTGAGTAGTTTTTCAAAACAGTAATCTGTTTTGAATCAGTTAGGGTCTGGCTGTAATATCTTCCTATGAAGAAATTATAAACTAAATACAAGCAAGTCAAATCCAGGATAATACCATGCCATAACAAATGAGAATCCTGGTTAGTTAGTTAGTTAGTTAGTCAGTCAGTTAGTTAGTTAGTTAGTTAGTTTTTGTCAACTTGACACAAAGTAGAGTCATCTGGAAAGAGGGCAACCTCAGTCGAAAAAACAAAAAACAAAAAAACAAAAACAAACAAACAAACAAAAAAAACACCACACTGGATTGCCCTGTGGGTAAACCTGTGGGACATTTTCTTGATTGATGATTGATTACTAATGTGGGAGGGCCCAGCGCATGGTGAGTGGTGCCCGCTGGACAAGTAGTCCTGGAGTGTGTAAGAAAGAAGACTGAGGCTGCCTTGGGGAGCATGCCAGCAAGCAGTGTTTCTCCATGGCCTCTACTTTGGTTTCTGCCTCCAGATTCCTGCCTCCAGTTCCTGCCCTGACTTCCCTCAGGGACAGAGGATGCCTGGAAGTTGTAAGATGACAAAAATCCTTTCCTCCTCAAGCAGTTTTGAGGGAGGTTATTTTATTTTGTTTTTATTTGTTTGTTTGTTTTGGTACTTTATCAAAGCAATAGAAATTGGAACATGAGGTTTACTCCAATATTGAAAAGTTGATTTAAAATTTAAAAATCTGTTGGTTTAATATTGCAGTTGTGCATAGGAAATCCACTATTTCCATAGACAAAGGAAAAGCATTTGTGAAAATTCAACCTGCACTTGAAAAATTAAAACTTGCTTGCAAATCCGGATAGGAGGAAATTCTCTCAGTGTGACCAAGTGTATGGAGGCTAACATCACCAACATGATGCTTAACTGTAAAAACTCAAATGCTCTGCTTAAGGGATAGCTGACTTTTGGTTACAGCGGCAGGCAGAGTAAGCTGAGTTATGCTGCAATAACAAGCACCCCAAAGCTAAGTGGCTTAAGGCAGCCAAAGTGTCTGTGTCCTGTTTCTGGCTCACTGGCAAAGGATGTGGCTTCTGGTCCACGCTGTTCTCGTACTCTTTGAGCCAGGCAGAAGTAAGTTCTGCCTTTCAGATAATTCTGCTTGTCTTAAGGTACAGATATGAAATGACACCTACCAGTCGGTAAACATTTTACCCAAGGTAAGATTCACTTCGGCGTTGCTCATTTTGACCAGTCATTCACATGGCCCTCACAACTTCGAGGGGACAGGGATCTTTTAAGTTTTCCCATGCACAAAAAGAAAGGAGGTGCTTGAGAGATGGCTCAGTAGTTAAGAGTGCTTGCTGTTCTTATAGAATACCAGCACCCATATCAGGCAACTCACAACCCCCTGTAACTCCAGCTCCAGGGGATCAGACACTCTCTTCTGGCCACTATAGATGCCTACACTCCTGTACACATGCCCATCCACAGAATCACACGTATATACACTCTTAGAAACAAAATAAGAATTCCTTTGTAAGAAGAAGGAATGGGATGCTGGTGCATAGTGACAACAGCTGACACTGGTAAAGGGGACCATTTGTTTTAATGACTTAACTGGTGGAGTGTCTCTGAAAGATGAGTCAGAGAGCAAAATCTCCAATAGGTAAGGACATTCAGGAAGATACAAGAGCCAAGTGCTCAAAGGAGAAAGATTCCAGGGTTGGTGACAGCAATGGCATCATATTTTCCTTGGCTGGGACTGACTCTGGCTGAGAATGACCCCAGTTTCCCTTCATGGGTAGTTTAAGTAGCCAGTTCTCCTCTGCCGTCCTGAACTTTTCCTCACTGCCTTCGTAACTAGTGCACACTTTGGGGTGATCAGAAGGCCCCCAAATCCCTTTAAGGATTCCTTTCTCCATTTCCAACTTCGAGTGCTCAAAGCCTCATTGTTAAACACCCGTGGAGTATTCAGCGTACCATTCTTCCCAGTTCTCTCAGGAACACAGCAGGCTCAGTGCCAAATGATGCCAATTCATCCTTCTTTCACTAAACCCTTTCCTCAAAACCGGGGACCAAGCCTGCCTCCATCCCCACACACGTCACTCCCTAGGGAAGAGCCATCTTCACCTTCCTTTGCTGTCCCCTAAAGCAAGAATTGTGTCTTACCCATCAGTGTGAGAGGGGGCAGTACCTCCCTCAACAGGACAATTGACACCTAGAGTCACTGCATGCGAGCGACGTTTTTAGCACTCCAGACTGCCTGGCATGCACACCTCAGTTTTTGCCATGTGGGGCTGTCTCATGGGCTGCTGTACACTGTGACTGGGAACTGTGAAGCTGCAACTTGCAGGATACCTAATCTATTCTGCACACTCAATTCTCTGCCCATCTGTTCCAAGGTAAAAACCAGGGAACAGAAGCGGGAAGACCATCCCACTCTAAAGGTCACACAAACTTCACTTACAATGTAACTGTGATGTCTGTGTTCACTCCTCAGTAGCTTCGGAACCCAGAGGGACACAAAAAATTGGCCCCCAATAAGGGGCTGCCTTCAGTCTATATTCACACGTGGCTGTCCTATGCTTTTCAGTTACCTTGTCCTGGGCCTGGCAGGTTTAGTGGCAAGAAGAAAAAGGAGGAGAGGAGGAGGAACAGGAGAAAGAAGAAGGAAGAAGAGAAGGAGGAGGAGG
>LOJH01037604.1:0-10771 GCA_001685095.1 Ellobius talpinus | reverse complement strand
TGGAAGAGCAGCCAGTGCTCTTAACCACTGAGCCATCTCTCCAGCCCCTGAAATTTGTTTCTAGGCCCATTTTAAGAGATTGCTTCAAGGCTGAAATAACCTTGGTTCTTGATTGCTTACTTTCCTGGCTGTTAGGATTCTCTGACGTCATTCTAACTTTTCCACCTTCATTAGTGAGTTGGCATTTTTGTCTTAATATTGTTTCTTCACTTGAAATTTTTGACATCTTGACTATATATTATAGAAAAGTTTTTCTTTGGTCATGTCTATCTGACATTCTAGATGTCCCTTGCATTTAAATGTTTATTTCTCAAGAAATTTTGGTTGCCATTTCATTGATTAGATTCTTTATGCCTTTAGTGTTTACCCAGACTTTTTCTTCTACTTATGGATTCTTAAGTTTTTTCTCTTGATATTTTTCTTTTTTAAAAATTGAAAATTTTTTTTCAATTTTTAAATTTTTTTTGATTTTTATATCAGAGCTCTTAGATATTGTGGTCAAGTTCACTTACTTATTTTATTTTATTGAATTTGGATGTTGACTTCAGCAAACTCAGCCTCCAACCCTCCTATTTTTTTTTCTGGCCCACTATGTTTACTGGCGACGCTTTCCACTGTTGTTTCATTGTTTGTTTCTAATTTGATTCATTGAGTTTCACATATCCAACATTCCCCCCATTCTAAGTTTTCTCACACAATTTTCCTCCCATGATGCTCTTTTTTCATCCATATTGCTGTCTTTTGTTTGTGTGTTTTCTCATCCATTTTGCTGACTTTCCCCTTTGTTGGTTTTCCTTCCCAGAACTTGGATTGAATTCCTCACCTTGTTTGTATACTCTTTCATTATCAGAAAACTTCTAAAATCTCCACTTGGTGTTTCCAGTATTTCAGTATCTTTAAGTCTAATAGCTGAGGATTTATCATCTTTGGCCTTACTTGTCCAATACCACTCCTGTGATATTGTGGTGGAATTTGTGAGTATGTTGGTTTGGATATCATTTCCAGTTTGGAAGAGTTGTTTGGGGAGGATCCTATTTCTTGTTTTTCTTTTTTTTTTTAGCAAGCTGATATTAAAGGCTCGATGATCAGTACAGTCAATGAGGACAAAACAAACCAGTGGATTTGTTTCCTCTTTTTGCATGGTTCATGCTATGTCCATCTGCTTCTCCATTGTTCCATCCACCTTTTCAGGTGTCCTTTTACTTCCTTAGTAGGTTTCTGAGCTCTTCTTCCTTATTTTGGGATACGGTCTATTTTATTAACATTTCATTTTTTAAAAAGTATTTTTATTAATTCTTTGAGGATTTCATACAATGTATTTTGATATTACCTCCCAACTCCTCCCAGATCTGTCCCCACCTCCCTACCCTCTCATATCCCCTTTTATTAACTCAACTCTAATTTGTGCTGCACATACACTTCTGAGTGTTGGGTATCAACTGGAGAATGAGTAACCTACAAGGAACCACACCCTTAAAGAAAATTTACCCTTTCTCCCCCAGAAGCTATCAGCTGTCCTTAGTTCCTCAATCAGTCGTGGGGCTCATGAACCCCTCCCCACTCAGGCTAGAATATCTACTGGCTTGATCTTGTGCAGGCAACCACAGCTCCTGTAAGTCTGTGAATACATTAACCCTGCCATGTCCTGAAGACACTGTTTTTGCTTGATCCTCCCCAACTTCTGGCTCTTATAGTCTTTCCACCTACTCTTTCTCAGTTGTCCCTAAGCCTTGAGGAGGGGTGTGATATGCATGTCCTATTTGTGGCCAAACACTTCTCAGACTGATTCTGTGTCCTTTGACCAGCTGTAAGTTTCTACATTAACTAGGATTAACTAGTTAATGAACACTGAGAGCTCCACTGATCTATGGGTATAGAGACAGGAATTTAGAGAGGAGTTTGAGACTGTATCCATTTAGCAAAATAACAGAAATATGTTCATTCCTGGGACCTGTGAACTCCCCAAACATGAATTCTTGGTGAGACTTGCATACCACTTTATGTATTTCTCCTTGTAAAGTGGCTGGTTACTCCAGAATACTTGTGCCAATATTGAAACCTTTGGCATTATTTTACTACAAAAGTCATTATGGCAGTTCATAGAATATGGTTGTATTGTTGTTTGTTTAATTTTGTTTGTCCTTTAGAGAGACCATTCAGTATCAAGGGCACTTGTTCTTCCAGAGTACTTAGGTTCAATTCCCAGCACCCTCATGGTGGCCCACAACTGTCAGTAACTCTAGCTCCTGGGGATCCAATGTCTTCTTCGGGCCTCTGCAGGCACCAAGCATGCAATGTAGTATATACAGTTATACTACATGCAGGCAAAACATCTACATATATAAAATAAAAATAAATGTTGTATATGTTAGGGCACCATGTGTATATAGGGCCCGAAAAGGCCAGAAGAGAGTAATTTGATTCTGAAGGTATAGACAGTTGTGAATCACCATGTGGGTGCTGGGAATTGAACCAGGGTCCTTTGGAAAAGAAGCAAGTGTCTGTCATAGCTGAGCATCTCTCAAGCCCCAGAGTCTGTTTTTCACTGGTTCACAGGGAGAAAGTGTCTAGTCTACCATCTCACCTGGAAGGACTTTTTCCCCTTCTCTTAACTTCTGTCTACACTCAAGAACTTTAGGGTTAATGGAATCTTTTTGTTGTCTTAATCAATATGCTTTAATGCTAAGGGTAATTTTAGGCTTATAAAAATTGAAAGAAAGTACAGTTCTGGTACACTTGTTCCTTTCCACTACCAGACTATACAGCTTCTGTATCAATACGGTACATGGATTCCAATTAGGCATCTGCTATTGATAGCCTAACATTATTTAAAACCCAGAGTTGCCTGGGGCAGTGGTGGCACATGCCTTTAATCCCAGCATGTAGGAGGCCTAGGCAGGCAAATCTGTGAGTTCAAGGCTAGCCTGCTCTACAAAATTCCAGGTTAGCCAGGACTATACAAAGAAACCCTATTTTGAAAAACAAAAGTAAACAAAAAATAAATTAAATAAGCCCATAGTTTATGCTATGATTCATTGTTTTAAATTTAACTGATACATAAAACATAAAAGTTGTATATAGTAACTAGAAACAGTGGCTTGTTGTCCCAGTCTGGAAGCAGGAGAGCAGAATTTCTTCATCTCAGGAGTTTGAATACAGCTGGGTAAAGGAGCAAGGGCAGGGGTATGGGGAGGTTGTACACATTCAAGTAGTACCATGTAGTGTTTTAAACATGTAAAATATTATGTAATACATACAGCTAAACATATCTACCTTCTCAACATTTATTATTCCTAGTCTTTTGTAGTTGGCTCATAAAAAAATGTAGTTCTATTTTCATTGTAAATCTTTCATCTTTCATACTTGACATGTTTGGGTTTTTTCTTTCTTCTTCTTTTCCTCTCCTCCTCCTCTTTTTGGTTTTTCAAGACAGGGTTTCTCTGTGTAACAGCCCAAATTCTTCTGGAACTAGTTCTGTAGACCAGGCTGGCTCCTGAGTGCTGGGACTAAAGATGTGCACAACAGCCGCCTGGCCTAATGCTTTGACTTTTGATACAGAATAACTTTGCTGGCTCTGAAATTCAGATCCTGATGATCTGAGAGACACCCTGCGGGTTACAGCAGGGTGTCTTGAGGGGCATCTTGCCCTACTCACCATTCTGTTAAAGTTCTGCTGCTTTGTTTTATGCGTATGGGTGTTTTATTTGCACACGAACACACACACACACGCACACACACAGATCTATATCTGTGCATATACACATCTAGTGCCCATGGAAGCTAGAAGAGAGCATTGGATCCCCTGGTACTGGAGCTGTAGACAGTTGTGAGTTGTCATTTGAGGGCTGGAAATCAAGCCTGGGCCTTCTGGAAGAGCATCCAATGCTCTTAACCACTGACCATCTCTCTAGCCTGTTTTGTTTCTTAATCTACTGTGAGTTTAACAGTTCTGCTTTGTTGGACCCTCCACACCACAATGACTAAACCATGAATTGAATATCTCCTTATTTAATTTCTGTTAGGTATTTTGTGACAGCAATGGGAAAAGTACTCAAATAGCTTGTTTCTCTTAGTGCAATAATATTCTGTTGTATTGATATACCACATCTTTTTTTTAAATTTGTGTGTGTACATACATGCACACACATGTACCATGGAGTAAGCGTGGAGGTCAAAGGACATACCTGTCAGCTGTCTTCTCTCACCATGTGCATCCTGGGATCAAACTCAGGCCATCAGGGTTGGTGGCAAATGCTGTTAGCCATTGGGTCATCTACCAGCCCACCACTGGTTTATTTATCTATTGAGTTCCTAACAGTAGCTTAGCTGCCTCCATAGTTTAGCAATTATGAATGAAGTCATTTATTTGGGTACAGGTTACTACTACATGGACATAGAAGTTAAGAACTCGTTTGAATAAGTACCAACAAATGGAATGGCTACGACACATTGCAGGAATATGCTTTAGTTTTGTAAGAAACTGTCCAACTGAGTCCCATAGTGGTTCCACTAGCAATTAATGAAGAGTTTCTGCTGAACTCAGACCCTTTATTAGCATTCGGGTGTCACCCGGGCTCCAGATTTTAGTTAATTTTACTAAATGTGGGTGTGGTACCCCATTGCCATTGGTATACCAAATGGCAATGGGGTACCACACCCACATTTAATCTCTAATGGCATACCAAAGCATACTTTATTTTTAACTTAAATCCAATGTTGATCTTATTTGTTTAATCCAACATAAATGTCTCTGTGAGGATACACATGAGAAATAGAATTCTATAATGAACCAGGCGGTAGTGGCACACACCTTTAATCCCAGCACTCAGGAGGTTGAAGTAGGTGGATCTCTATGAGTTTGAGGCCAGCCTGGTCTACAACATGAGTTCTAGGACAGCCAGGGCTATACACAAAAAATCCTGTCTCAAAAGGCAAAAGAAAAAGAATTCTGTACTGGCTTTTACTGTCTTTCTGTATTTTGTGCTCCTGTAAATGCGGCAGTTTACAGGGTGATTCATGGGTTTTCTATTCTGGTTAGCTGGCTTATCTTTTCTTATACAATTAACACTTTATCTAGTCACTGTGACACATGGTTAAAATCCCAGTACTGGGGAGTCTGAGACAAGATGATAGTCATTTTGAGTTTGCCTGAACTACATATGAGACCCTGCTTCAAACAAATGAAGAGGGGGTGGTCATCACATTAACACAAGTCTAGTTAACTTGTTAGATTATTTATCTTATGTTTTTAATTAATTGCAAATTTTGATTTAAAATATTGATGGCAAGATAAAATGTTTATAAAGTCCAGTCACCTTTTTAATTAAAAAAAGTCAAGCATGTCTTGAGGTTGAATATTTACAAGTCTTCTGGTTTTTGCCTTAAGTTCATGCCAATGAACTAAGATTTTTGCAACTATTTAAACATGTACTGAAACATTTTTTGTAACACTATGAACAAAACATATGTTGATAGAACTTATGATTCCTAATGTAAGTAATCTCAACTGTGGTGGTTTGAATAGTAATGGCCCCCACAGACTCATGTATTTGAATGCTTGGTCCATAGGTAGTGGCACTATTAGTAGGTGTGGCTTTGTTGGAGTAGGTGTGGCCTTGTTAAAGGAAATGAGTCACTGTGCAGGTGGGCTTTGAGGTCTTATATGCTCAAGCTAAACTTGTAGGTAGTCTCTTTCTGCTGCCTGACAACCAAAATGGAGAAATTTCAGTTCCTTCTCCAGTACCATGTCTGTCTGCATGCTGCCATGCTTCTCTAATGGACTAAACCTCTAAAACTGTAAGCCAGCCCCAATTAAATGTTTTCCTTTATAAGAGTTGCCATGGTCCTCTTATCTCTTCTCAGCAATAAAACCCTAAGACATCAATTATCATAGAAAACACTTCAATTTTTTGTTAAAGATTTATTTTTGTTTTATGTTAGGGCTTTGCCTAAATCTATGCACGTCTGTGCATCACAAGTGTACAGTACTCATGGAGGCCAGAAGAGGGTGATGGATCACCTGGAACTGGAGTTACAGAGTGTTATGACATCAAAGCTGGGTCTTCTGGGAGAACATCCATTGCTCTTAACTGCTAAGCTAACTCTCCAGCCCCTACAAGAAGTATTTTATGGTGCTAAGGATTAAACCCAGGATCTGGGGCACAGTCCTAATGCTCTATCACTCAGCTACAAGTCCCACAACGAGTGTTCAGAAAGTTGGGTCTAGTTTACACATTTCAGCACAAATCCTATCAGGTACTCAGTGTCTTAGAAAACACTGGCTGATACAAAGAATAGGCTTGCTATCAAGTAAAGCAAAGTCTACACAAATGGGCTGGAGAGAAGGCTCAGCCTAAGGAATGCTTGCTGCTCTATTATTAAGTCGGGAGTTTGGATCTTAGTATGTACACTGGGCAGATCTCAAACACATGGAACCCAGCTCCAAGGGACTCAATACTTTCTTTTGGCCTCAGTGGACACCGCACACATGTATATAGACTATCACAGACACATCCACCCATAAATACACGTGAAAATATTTAAAAAGTTTAAAAGTCTACCAAAGTATAACTGCATTTTCTGAAGTTCTAGAAGTGAGTGTGCATTTATCATTTATATGATTCAGTTGGCATCCTGTGTTTCATCTGTTCTCTAAAGGTTTATCACAGACTTGGAAAGATTAGAAAATGTGCTCAGTTATATTTGATCGCATCTTTTCAGGCTTTGTTGAAGGGCTGAAACATCATCTCACACGCAGCCTCTGTCTTCAAGCTGTTAGATCCTGGGGGTTGGGAACTTAGCTCAGTAGAGTATGTGTCTACTGTGAGCAAGGCCCTGGGTTAAGGAACAAACAAAAACAGAAACACAATTCGAATATGAAATGTTTGACTATTGAGAGATTTCCCACTAATCTATAAAAGCAACACAACTAAACTGCATATTAGTGCACATACATGGTTATTTCAACACTAAGAAGGCTAAGGAAGAAGGATTGACAGAGAGAGAAGAAGCAAAGCTGTGCGGAAAACATTGTCTTAGAACAAGTCACAGGATAGACTGTCAATTAAAATTTTACATTTATTATAAATAGGATATTTTCTCTTGTCTGTTTAAAAACTCTATCCTTTCTGCAAAACATAAAAACTTACAAATCTTTCTATTGTTCCCTTGATACAGTCTCCTCTGCAGGCATTTATGCTACTGAGTTACAGTTGAAAATTACTTTTGTCTTCTGCCTTGAGTTGTTTGAAAACAACATCACAGTGCTTATAACCCAAGCCACCAGGAAGTAAGTAAAGGAGTCCTCCTCCAGTCTGGCTCCACAGAACAGCCAAGAAAAGGTTACTATGGTGATATCTTGTTTGTACAAATAAAGCTTACCTGAAAGTCAGAGGGTGGAGCTAGCCACTAGCTAACCATAAAGGTCTGGAGGTCCGTACAGATAGACAGGAAGTGACATGGCTGGGTGGAGAGAGGAAGTGATAGGTGGGAGGAAACAGGAACTCAGTCTCTTTTCAGCCAGGAAGTTGAGAGGTCAGGTTGCAGGGGATTGGCTCCTTCCTCTCTCTGATCTCTGAGCATTTCCTCCTGTATCTGACGCTGGGCTTTTATTATTAAAACCTGTTAGAATTTGTGCTACAGGTTATTTCCTTAGACTCTGAATCCTGGACTCTATTCAACACCTTACTGGAAAAAGACAAGGTCAAATTTATCAGGGGCCTTGAGTACCAGCTTCAGTATCCCCTCAGGGCTCAGAACTGGAGGTCTACAGCAGGCGAGCATTTGAGGGTAAAAAATTAACTCAAGTACATTACCTCTGCATCTTCATTTTTTGTGCCCCACAGATACGCCCCTGGGTCCTAGGAACATCAGTTCAGTGTGTCCTGGATGCACTATGATGTGACTTAAACCTATGTATAGACCTGGCCAGCAGAAAAGGAGGCAGACGGTGAGGCAGGAACCTAAGAGATCTAGTAAAGATGTGGATATACTTTCACAAGGGAGGCATGAGCCACCCCCACAAGCTGGAGCACATCAGAGGACTCAAGAGAACCAAAATCTTTGGAGCCATGCATCCAAACATCTTCGTCCTGTGTGTCGGGGTCTCAAGTTTTCCCAACCTGGGTCTTGACCTTTACGTAACAGATCTGCCTCGCGTGGCATCCAAACATTGATGAAGCTGGGTATCTTAAGTCCTGAGTCTTCAGCCTTTCATTTTGCTCATGGGGACTGAACCCGGGGCTTTCTACATGCTGGGTACACTCTACTGCTGAACTATATCCCAGATCCAGGACTTTAGTTTTCCTTACACTTCTGTGAAAGGTGACTCTGGTAGCTACCCAGGTCTTCTGTTGTTCAGACTTGATAGTGTAACTTTTCAATATCCTTTCATAAGGGATGCTATAGATAAAATTCTATTTTTCTCACCATTATTATGTTGAAGTTAAATTCCCAATATAGTCTCTCTCTTCTCTCTACCAATGACAGAGGTCATACAGGCACACAGCGATAGTGGCTACCTAGAGTCCTTGTGTTCATCGTCATCCATGTTCTCCAAAGGTCATACGTCATACGCCTGAAATAGTCCCTCCCTTTTAATCCCCCCTGCCCCCCACTACTATAAGCTTTCTTCCAAGTTACCACTGATAAGTTAATTGTTGTTCTGTGGCAGCATCTCATATGTAGCCAGCCAAGACGGGCCTTGAATTTGTGATCTTCTTGCCTCTGCCTCCTGAGTACACAGATTATAGGCACTGGCCGCCATACCTGTCATTTGTGAAAGTTTCAACAAGGTCACAAGATACCAGTGGCAGGGACTTTTCAAACCCCATCTGCAATATGTGATGGAGTCTTTATGAAGCAGATAATGAGTGATCATGTCCCCAAGCCCCAGCTTACCTTCTCCTTGCACCACATTCGGTGCCAACGGTGGTGGCCTGGCACCTCCAGGAAGCAGACACTGCAGTTAGGAGGGCGAGAGGACTGTTAGTTTGTGAAAGAGCCATAAGTCTGAGCTGGAGAAACCAAGCCACAATGGAGATTTGAAACATGAAGGGAAGTACAGGAAAGCCAATTTGGATTCTAAAGGATATCAACTATTGTCCTGCCAAGAGCCCAGGGACAGCTGAGGAACCCATGTCCTGATAATGCAGCCACTGTGCCAACCTCACATCCCTCTGTGACACCTAGTTCTTCTTTCAACATAGAAGAAAGTGAAATGTGGAATTCACCCATTCAAACAGAATTGAAATAACCATCGGGGCCTATACACCAGCTGTGCCTGAAAACCCAACATCTTTTCAAAATTTTTAAGAAAGATGTGTTTGAGTGTTTTGTCTACATATACTTATGTGTACCACATGCATGCCCACAGAGGTCATAAAAAGACATCAGATCCATTGGAACTAAAATTGCAGATGGTGAGCTATGAACTGAACCCAGGTCCTCTGCAAAAGCAAACAAGTGTTCTTAACCTGAACCACCACTCCAACCCACAAATCTTTTTTTAAAAAAATAAAGCAATTAGGATAGGGAAATGGCTTGAGTGATACTACTTAGGTTTTTGGCAGACATTCGTACAATAGTTATATATTTATATAACATGCTAAGCTGCAAGCATGAAAAGCATGCTGTAAGCATGGCCTTCGCTAAGAAGATGTAAAACATGTCTGGGTATGTTCTTGCTAGGATGAAGAGCTAGTATACAATGGCATAAGAAAGATGCAGCACAACAGAATTGAATCACCAAATTAAGAACATGCTTTAAGAACAAAATACACATAAAACCAGCTACACAGATAAAATTATGGTATGTCACAAAAATCATGTGTACTAATGTCTCCAAGCTTGTTTAAAATGGCAAAACCCTTCTAAAGCAGACTTATGTTCTAAAACTGAATGTCAATATGAAATGTAGTGAAGTGTGCCATTAGGTACCTGCAAGGAACTCCTGGAGCCAAACAACAATTTAAATCTCTCAAACCCACAGAGAAGTTTCAACTCACTCATAGATTATTTCACAAGTAAGATCAATTCTTGTTACTACATGACGTATCTTTGAAAAATCTTGAAATGAAAAACAACAAAGCATTTGATTATGTGACTGCTGCAGGAAACTAGGGAGGCAGTGTCCCCAGCACGGCTGAGGTCCCAGGACTCAAGACCAGCCTGGTGACGGTGACACCTTTTCAAAAGGGACATTGAACAAGCAATGCTAGTCATGCTCTCCTCTCTGCCATGAAAATGTCCTGAGGACACAAGCAGCTTGAGTTGGGCTCAGCTCAGCCAGTAGAAATGAAGACTATGTCTCTACTCTGGAGCTGACTCAGCCACCTACCTGGTTCCATCCTGTTTCTCCAATCCCCTGCAGTCCACCCGCCTCACCACAGTACTCACCTTCCCCTTGCTCCTGTCACCAGCCTCTACACTTCTGACATTGGCTACTGTGTAGAGCCAATGTCAATTTATTTCTGTTTATCAGACACTGGCATTGACAACAGCTTGTGTGTGCGAGCGCGCGTCCGCAGGGGAGGGTTTTACTTTTCATGACGTACAACTTTCTACTTACTTCCCTTATGGCATAAGCCTTTTTCAAGGTCTGTGTCCTCCTATGTACTTCCTTCCCTACTTGGCCAATGAGACAATCTGCTCAGCAATATCTGTTTAATGTGGATCAGTTATGACTCACTGTTCCCAGAATGTATTGAGTTTAAAACACCTATTGATGTAGGTGGGTCTTCTGTCTATGTGTTACTTTCATTGGTTAATAAAG
>LOJH01037599.1:0-14771 GCA_001685095.1 Ellobius talpinus | reverse complement strand
TTCTTTGTCAAAAATCAGGTGTTTGTAGGTATGTAGATTGATATCTGGGTCTTCGATTAGGTTCCATTAGTCCTCCTGTCTATTTTTATGCCAATACCAGGCTGTTTTAGTACTGTAGCTCTGTAGTAGAGTTTGAAGTCAGGGATTATGATGCCTCCACAAGTTTTTTTATTGTACAAGACTGTTTTGACTATTCTGGATTTTTGCTTTTCCATATGAAATTGAGTATTATTCTTTCGAGGCCTGTAAAGAATTGTGTAGGGATTTTGATGGGCATTGCATTGAATCTGTAGATTGCTTTTGGTAAGATTGCTGTTTTTACTATGCTAATTCTACCTACCCAAGAGCACAGGAGATCATTCCATTTTCTGGTGTCTTCTTCAATTTCTTTCTTCAAAGATTTAAAGTTCTTGTCATACACATCTTCCACTTGTTTGGTTAGAGTAACTCTGAGACATTTTATGCTTCAAAATATATCTTAAATATATACAAAACATATACATCAAGATATAGCATAAATATATACAATTTTTAAGCAAACTGTACCCCAGCAAACCTGGAAAACATGGGGCAGGGAGAAGCTATGCTCTCAGTTGGCTTCCTTCTGTACCTGTTTGATGCTTTTTGTAAAATGGAAAAAGGAAACTTGGGAATGTTGGGGGGTTGTTTTGTTTTGTTTTTAATCTAATTAAGGTATCTCAACGGCTATTTTTGTGTATTGAGTTCTTTGGGATCATTCCTCTAGGAGCCAATCTTGTGATAAAATTATGCTTCAAATAATTGAGTTGTGAGAGGTGACCTCTAACACTCGATAGTGTATAGAAAGAAGAAAATCAAAAAGAATCGGCTCCAGCGGGGGCTGGGTCGGATGTTTGCGCGAGGACACCAGAGCTGGCCCTGCTGCAATGATCAGGGATTGGTGCAGGACACGCACTCAGCCCAGTCATCCCTTTAGCTGTGAGGGACTCGATATTTTACCCCTCCATATTACATTTCTCTCTCATGGGGACAGCAAATTTCTTTATATCCAGCCTGCCCTGGCAGACCTCCAGCAAAGCATTGAGGGTGCTCAGATTTAAAGTCGGATTTGAATGCACTGAAACAGCCCAGTTTGTGTGTTACAAAGGGCAACCCCTATCCTTTTAATCCCATCAGTGTAAGCCAGTGGTCCTTAACCTTCCTACTTCTGCGACCCTTCCAAACATTTCCTCATGGTGTGGTGACCCCAACAATCAAATTACTTTTGTTGTTACTTCATGACTACAAGTTGTCACTGTTATGAATCATAATGTAAATATCTGTATTTTCCAAAGGTCTTAGGTGACCCCTGTGACAAGGTCATTAGACACCTCAAAAGAGTCACCACCCACAGGTTGAGAATCACTGGTAGAGGGGCTCCACCCCTCCTCCCTGCATTTGCGAACCAAAGCAACCCATTCTGAGGCAGCCAGAGGCTGACCTGCCCACCCATCTTTCAGAGAAACTTACCTATACACCTGGCCAGTCCCTTCCCTATCCATCTTGGAATCTCAGAGAAATATTAACCAATGAAAAGAAAAACTAAAGGCTTCGAATGATTCGTTGCTTTATTCTGATTACTCTTTTAGGAAAGAGGGAAGAAATAAAAACAGTGAAGAAAACCAAACTCCTGTGTTGTTTCTGCACTTAATGAAGCAGCTTCAAAGACCTGCAGATGGATGTTTTTGCACTTCTGCACATATTGTATGGAAATGCTTGTGGCTGTTTCTCACTAGTAATTATTTAGGAGTGATAAACCTATCACTCTTAAATAATTACTAGTGAGAACATCATTCTACAGATGAATAAAAAGTAATTTGATTGTTGGGGTCACTACACCATGAGGAACTGTTTGGAAGGGTCACAGAAGTAGGAAGGTTAAGAACCACTGGCTTACACTGATGGGATTAAAAGGATAGGGGTTGCCCTTTGTAACACACAGAGTATTTGTAAAAATAAAACAAAACAAAACAAAACAAAAAATAAATTTTGAAAAGTAAGGTCCCAGAATGCCTTATTTGCATCTTAAAATGAAACTTTTTTAAAAAAAATAAAAATATTTATAAGAGTTATTCATGATATACATCAATTAGGGAAAAAAATCTCATTGCATTGTAGCTTAATCATCCAAATGGTGCCTCAGAAGGGACCTGCCAGCCCCAAGAGCAGTTTGCATGCATAGACATCCTCCTGGCCTGCAGAACACAAACACAGCTGTCGTCATGTGGGCAAGGCTGGGAGGAAGGAATCACACAGACATTCTCTTCTGGCCCACCCACGTCAGGAAGCGAAAAGTCTACCAAATGATATTACCTCGTTAATCCCGTCATCATTAGATTTGGAAGGTGATTTGAATTTTATCTCCTTCAAACAGGCAGGGAGCCTTGACGAAATGACCGGTCTGGTGAGGTCCATTAAACTTGTTCACATCCTTGGAGATGCTTTGAGTTTGCTATTCTACGTAAGAAAAACCAGTCATTTCTCCTGTTGAAATTTGATCATAAAGCCACAGAAATATAACAATACTCTACACATATAGCACATTGGAAAGCATTCGCAGTCTCCTAAGCTCTCCTGCCGTTTATCAAGCCGAACACTAAACGCCTTTTGCGTGCAGGTGTTTTCTAATATATCTGCCCCGCCTTGGAAACAGTTGTGCTGTCTCACATCATCTGCCACTTAGAAATAGGAAGTTATTACAACATGGTTTTTAAAGTCGATGTACGTACGTTTTATTTCTATAGCCTTCAAAAACAAATAGTAACAATTCTTGCTAAAGGTGCATGCATTATGCATACGTGGGTTTCTCACTCCCTCACCACGGTGCCTGGCCAACAGAAGAAGGTCCTTTGGGGATCAAGAAAGGAATGCGGGGGGGGGGAAGAGTTGAGATGGAAGAATGGAGCTAGTCAGGAAAACTTAACACACTCCTGCACGAAAATGCCTTCGTCTTCAAAGACAAGTACCTTTTTAGGGCTGAGAATTTCTAAAGAAAAACTTACAATAAAAATTTGTAAGTGTCATGCTCACAGGGTCTGTAGGATCTTGGGGAGCTATTTCTATGGATTTGAAACACTTTTGCCGAGACATGTCCGTGACTTCACCTGCTTAGCAATGGTTTATCGTGAAGAAAACATGGTGGTGTAATTTGGAAACCATCCAAATTGAGAATGAAATGATGTCAGTGTGCAGATTCACTCAACTGGGAAGACCTCAGTCCAAATTCTAGTCCTTAATCTGCTGGCTCTCTGTTCTTACCTCCCCTCTCATAACAGATATATTGCTCGTTAGCTTGGAACATCATTGTCCTGCTCTGGGAACTTCTTCAGCCAATAGCCTTTAAGATACCGGCCCGCTTATTTGTTGGCTTTACAAAAGAGTTCCGCAATACTGTACATGTGTTCAATAAAATCAGTTAGAATACCTGATACTGGCCCTCTCCACGGGACAGTTGGCTTTAGCAGTAGGATGGATTTGTCCCATCAGTTAAGAACTTTCTCAGTTGTTATCAGACTTCCTGCTGGTACGTAGACAGTAGCAGTCCTTGTGCCAAAGCTAGTTTTAAACATCTGTTTCTCCCATTAAAGTTACTGCTCATTTCATCTTAAAAGAGAAATAGAATAATGCTAAGCTATTCCAGAAATGATAAACCTATCACTCCTAAATAATTACTAGTGAGAACATCATTCTACAGATGAATAAAATTATATTCAATAATTCAATAAATAGATCTTAGTCATAAGGCAAATTACAAAATAGACTCAACTATGATGTTCTCTCCCCTCACCAGCCCCCAAAATCACATCATATACTGAAGCCCAACTTGTTCATGGAATTCCAAGTCTCCAAAAGTTTAAGTAATGCAATTTCTTCTAGTTAAATGACACAGCCTAAAGTATTTGTGTGGCATATTGAATAGACAGTGCAGATTCTCTGTAGGTGGAAGAAAGGGAGAGATAGGAAAAGGAAGGAGTGGTTTCAGTAATAAATGAAGACACCCTTTAGCATCTTCCTAAAGTCATTGTTGCTGGTATGTCTCTGGAATTGTAGATCTCTATTATTTTCTATAAATAAATAAACTTTTAAGCAAAGACCAAATTGAACAGAGTGTCTGGCTATAGTATTTGAGAAGATCTTTTGCATTTTTCAGGACTTGCCCTGAGTTTCTGACCCCTAGATTAGTAGGAAACCTATGCTTCACCATCCCATATATCATTTCTGTCCTTATCTGCTTGATGTAGCTAGAAGTGCTATGCAATCTGACTCCTCCATGAGACTCTTTGGAGGAGTTAAGGATGCTATCAATGTACAAGTAACATGGGATTTGTAAAGAGAGCAAAATGCATCCACAACAACAGATATTGGTTGAGGCCTCTGATGTCAGATTCATTTTTATCTGACAATGTGGGAGTACAATAAAAAAAAAAGTGCTAGGAAAAAATAGTGTTTGTTTTCTCTCATAAGAGTCATAGCAGACGAAATAGCTTGGAGCGTGAGAGCTGAAAGAGCCATTGCAGAACAGCAAAGACAGAAACAGATTAAGTAACAAACATGTGCTGTCAGCACTGGGGGGAAGTGGAGTCTGACCCTGACCATGATGTTAGATGGCCTCAAGAAATCACACAGCATGTTGATCAAGTCATGTTTATAACTGCCCAAATACACTCCGTGCATCATACTTGGTGCACACACATGTCTCTCACTGTACGGATTTACTGAGCTTCACAGATATTCCAGCTTTTACTGATTTCAGATTTGTGGCAATTCTTCTGTTTCAATTTTGGCAGCTGGTGCAATATTTCAAACTTTTTCGTCATTATTATTGTCTCTTTGATTATTTCTGACCAATGATTTCTTTTTCAGTGCTTTTTGATCTTACTTTGGTAATATTTTGGTGGTTGTCATGAGCTATGCTCATACAAGAAGGTGAATATAATTGATAACTGCCAATTATGTTTCGAATTCTCTACCCCTGAATGCTTCTTTGTCTCTGCCTCTCCTCAGACCTCCACATTCCCTTAAACACAACAATATTGAAACCACACTGATTAATACCATAGACTCTGAGTGTTCCAATGAAAACAAAAGTTCCATATCTCTCACTTTAAAGAACATGCAAACAATGCTTGAGCTGAGTGAAGCATGCATTCCAGAAGCCGAGATGGGCATGAGGAGAGCGCTCCATTGGTAAAATGCTACCTTACGAGGACCTGAGTTCAATCCGCAGAGTCCACATGAAAAACTGTGTATGTTGACACAGGCTTGTAATCCCGGCACTGGAAGACAGAGAAAGGAACATCCCTAGGGGTTTCTAGCTAGCCAGATTAGCCTACTTGGCAAATTCTGGGCCACTGAGAGATACTGTTTTTCAAAACTGAAATGTGGACAGGGCATGAGGAGTAAAATCCAGTCCTCTCACCTCCACCTGTGTGTCCCCACACTTGCACCCACATACAGCACCAACACCCTCATAACACACACCAAAAAATATTTTTTTTTTTAGAAAAAAAATAAGATAGGCTGAAAACAAGGCCTCTTGGGCCTGGCAGCCAAACAGGTAAGTTCAAAGAACAAGTCTGTGAAAGAAACTCAGAGTGCAACTTCAGAGAACACATGAAGGATTTTAAGAAGTTGACTTGGCTTATTTCATTATAAGGAGACAACTTTAGAGATCTTGATGGACACAGCATAGCTTTAACCCAAAGATGAATCTCAAGCAAGTCCCGAATTCTGTTTACACCTACAAATGTTGAGAGAAAGGAAGCTGTAAAAAAAACAAGCTTGATACTACTATGGTTTGGTTCTTGAAGATGAGGGCAAGAAAGACATAATTTTTATTAAAAGGTCAAAGAGCAAAGGCTGACACGGAAGAAGGAGCAAGCTGACCTAGCTAAGGTCACTGATGAAGCTAGGCACACAACAGACTCTCAGTGTAGACACACAGCCTCAAATTGGGGGAAATGCCATCTAGGGCTTCCAAAGCTAGAAAGAAGTCAAGGGAAGGCTTTCTTGTCAAAGAACAGTAGAGCTAACAAATTTAAGTGAACGCCATTGCTCATTTAACATCCGGAGAATCACAGGACTGATGAGAACGGTTCTTTCTGCTCTGCTTGTATTCTGAAAATGGAATGCCCACGTCTGAATACCAACATGTAGGTGAACATAGTTCACTGATTTCTTAAGACCTATATGGACACCTACTTTTCAGGAACAAAGAGATCCTTTGAAATACCATTGCTTATGGACAGTGTGCCTTATCAACCAACGCTCCAATAGAAATGCACAGAGAGCAATGCTGTCTTCATGCCTTTTAAGGTAACTTCCCTCCTTCAGTCTGAGGACTGATGAAGGATTTTAACACTCTGACGATTTAACATCACAGAGATAAGAGGTAGTGCATGAAGCAAGAGCAGCTGTTAGACTCCTGGAAAGGACTCCTCCATCTAGAAGCCTTTAAGAACATTTATGGGCCATGAAGGGAGATCAAAATAGCAACCTTAACAGGTATGGGAACAAGTTGACTCCAATACTCGAGACTCTGAGAGTGGAGGAAGTAACTGCAGCTGTGGTAGAAGCAGAAGAACTAGAATTAGAAGCGGAGCCTGCGGATGTAGCTGAATTGCTGCAATCTTGCCAGGGAAACTGTAATAGCTGAGGAATCGCTTCTGGATGGACAGGGAAAGTCATTTTGTGAGGTGAAATATATCCCCAGTGATGATGCTGTGGGCCTTGAAATGACGGCGGAGAATTTTAGAATGTTAACATAAACATAGTTGATAAAGCAGTATTAGGTTTGAGATAACCCTTTCAGACTGCCAACAAAATTGCTTTGAAGTAAAATCTGCCCACCAGCATGGTACGCCCCAGAGAAATCTTATGAAACCTGGGGTCAATTGATGAGTTGAACTTCATGGTTGTCTTACCTCATGGAATCATCCCATCTAACCCAACCTTCATCAACCACCAATGAGAGCAGTCTGCAGCCATCTACACTAAGACAAGATGTTCCACCAGCAAAAATATTATAATGTGCTACACGACCAGGTGGTTGTTAGCATTCATTAAAATATATTGAAATTAAGCTACATATATGCATGTTTGTCTGTGTGTATGTGTGTGGTGTGTTAGAAATGATGCCATTTCACACTTAATAGACTACAATATAGCATACATAGAACTTTCGCAAGGGCTGGAAAACCAGTCAATTGTGTGATTCCTTTTACTGTGACATTTTTTCTTTATGACAATGGTCTAGCACTGTGCCCACAGTATCTCCTGGCCATACTTTTACTCTGTTTTCCTACATACAAGAAAATAATCCAAGCAAAGAGAGTCTACATATGCCCAAATGAATGACTTGGTATTAGAAAATAAGTGGTGAGGGTTTGAAGTGTCACCAGGTTAATGTGGACAAAGCATAGCCCTTTTAGTGTGTCTGTTGAAAATCCATCGCCAGAGAGAGCTTTGTAGTCCTATGGAGCCCCTGCTATAACACAAAGATAAATTAGCTGGCATAGAAACAGCAAAGAACAGAGGATTTTGCAGGCTTCACCAAAGATTTGTAGCAGTTTGAGATATAGTAAATCCATCCCAGTGGTCAACCTGGGGCTGAGAATTGGCTTCCTATGTATATGACGTGAAGGGGGATCATCTGGCAATTATTTGAAACAATAAATCTGTTGGTATGACAGAATATGCAATGAATTATTCATCTCTGCACATACAATTTCCAGAAGTTAAGAGACAAATTCACAGAGACATACCACATTTGCCATGCACCCCACGAAGCAGAGTTCATGAAGTCAGCACACCCATCATTATTATGTGTGTCAGTAAGCATCTTTAGCAGGAAACTCAGAGAAGGGCTCTGACCTTGAACCCTGGTGGAATTTCTTTCCTTTGGTAGCCTACCCCAGCCTCCAGTGTGCTTGTCATGAACCTGCATTCACTTCATGCCGAAGCAACAAAATCTCGCCCAGTCCTTCCCTAGACATGTTGCTTATCACTTCCAACTTCATCTTAACTGTGGAATGGATTTTCTCCTTACAAGATGAGGTCCTATTCTCTGCAGTCTGTTAGGGTGAACCACAGGGGAATACTGTTTCCCGTCACAGAACCAGATGTGAATGTATTTTTCCCCAGTAATTGACAGGCGTTTATTCCCACTTCCATTTTGTTTTATCTTCTTTAAATTTCTTACAGTGAGACAAAATTTCATGAGTAAAATAAATACCTAGGACTTGATGATTGAATTTACTTGAAATCCATGTCTTTAAGCTGTAATATAGATTTTTATTTAAAGCAAACAAAGTACCAAATTCCATTCCATTTCCCTCTATTTGAGGGTTTTCTCCTCCCTTTACTTAAATGCAACAAAGTCATCCATTTCCTTTCCTGTACTTTGTACTAAGTACAACACAGATGTATATCCAGAGAACTTCTTAAGCGGGGGCCGCATCTAAAAGAGGGAAATTTTAAGAGCGAGTTTGCTACACACAACAGTAACAGCAAAGCATGTTGGGATAGCGCCTCTCCTGCTAACAGTGCTGACTTACTATGCATTACTTCTCACCTAACAACTGCGAACATTGTCTGCTGGCTTGGTGATTCTGGAATGATGCTGCAGCATAGTCCCTTATACTAAAAACAAAAACTCATTCCCGTCTTTCTAAGTCAATGTCAAGGGAGAGAACTTCAGTTTGGAAGGGAAGGATTATTACCCATTCCTTTCGACCAAAACCATCCTCATAAAGACCTCGAAAATAACCCTAACCCCAAACCACCTCAACTGTTTAAGTAGACAGCAAACTAATAAAAAAAAAAAACAAATGAAAACATCAGACAGGAGACCTAGCTATCTACTGGGACACTGGGCCATGCCCTGAGAATTTGAGGGTGGAAGAGTCTGGGAAGGGGCAAAAGACACAGCAGCAAGGGCATTGGTGTGAGCATCAGAGAGGTTCAACTTGGCTTAGGTTGTAGGTGCTTTGCTTTCTTTTTCTTTTCTGCACTAAGTTTGTGTCCTTCACATATATTCCTCGATATTTTCTGTTTTGAGACAAACTGGCACCCCTACCAACATCTGAGATGCGCCTACCAAAGGTCCTTTCTGGATGCCAAAAACAAAACAATGAAGCTAACCTTTCAGAATTCACCTGAGAAAATTTATCTCAATAAGACGTGAGTTGTGGCAGGGCAGGGCGGGGCAGTGAGGGCACAAGGTTCATTTGAATTGGGCAGTAATGTGGGCCAGGTTATCACTAATGGTCCCTTGGTTCTTGACTTGGCCTCACGTACTTCTTGATGTCATGAACGTTCTGCACATCTTCAAGCTGATGGAGGAACATGAGGATCAGCCCTTCCCTCTCTCCCCCATGCCTCAGATGCTTGCTTTCAGATGTGGTACTCAGAATAATTCTTGTCATTGTGTTAGTATTATTGGCATAGAAACAGCCATTGTCCTGTTCAGTTCAGCATTGATACAGACTTGGCTATAGTCCTAGGACAAATATCCTAGGAAGATACATGAAGGTATACACTGGGCTCCTTTGGAGACTCTGAAGCACTTAGCAAGCTTAAATAGAACTTGCACCATGGCATTCTGTATCCTCAAGCCCTCTGCTGTTGCTTCCCCAAATTTCAGTCTATAAGACTCACACTGATTCATACCTACTCCAGCCCCTTCTGCACATTAATAATGCCCAGAGATCTTCAGAGACTTATACCTACTCCAGCCCCTTCTGCACATTAATAATGCCCAGAGATCTTCAGAGACTTATGTTAGCTTCACTTACACAAAAAGGCTGACCTAACTGGCTAGAGCTAGACTTCTATTCCTAGAACTCTGTTCCTACATAATGCAGAAGCAGAGAATCTTCCAGCACTCCCTGACTTGTGTTTTAATTGTATCCTGTGTAGGCATTACCTCCCCAGTGAGTGCAGCCTGTCTGATGGGAGGCTAGACCTTACCTTACGCTGGTTCTTCCCTTCTTCTTCCTTTCCCACTCCTCCCAGTGCTTTAGCCTATATAGACTTTGAATGAATTGCTCAAAAATTGTTCTATGAAGTAGAGCTATCTTCCTTTGTAGATAAAAATGCCCTCAGGCAAACTGATTCTCTAACTAACTTTATAAGCTTGTATTCTAACTTCCTGAGCAAATTAAAGAGAAAAGGCATTACTATAACAAACATTTCTCTCAAGGAGAAATTTAAAAACAAAACTGAATGGATGCTACTTTTTCTAATAGGCTACAGAAGATGTCACCAGGACGCTTCCGATAATGCACTGCTTAGAATCACCGTCACTCATTTCCACTTCAAGTCACTTGGTACTCAGATCTTTCATGCTGAAAACTCCATTTTAAATTAAAGAGTAACAAATCATTGTAAAAGCTCTATACTGACTCAATTCTTTATGAAAATTGACTTGCAAGACATAGGAATGATATGTCGTAAATGTCCTTCTGAGATTGTCCTCTCCAAGAGAACAACCTGGAACTTGTCCTGACATTGCCAACTCTTTGTCTCCTCTATATGACCCTTACATGTCAAGGTCAGCAACCTGCAGCATAGAAAGGCACATGCAATGGGTGGCTAACTCTCATCACACCCAGGCTCTCTTGGGCTGGGGGGGAGGCGGTGTTTCATCTTCCCATCATTCGGGCAAGCTAGTGTTCTGCCTTAGGAACAAGTTTGTTGTGCAACATTCTGAGAAGCAGGAAAGTAACACCCTCCCTGTGTTTTCTGGAAGTCTGGCAAAGGCTCCATAGTCCACCTTTCTGAGAGGAGATAGAGATGCATTTCAGATCTGCTGTCACGAGCACCCTGGCAGCCAGGGACTGGAAAGATCTACTGATAGTAAACTTGATGAAGTCCAGGGCAGGGCTCACATTGCTAACAACCTCTCCGACTCAGAGCAATCTCACTCTCTCACGGTCATTACTGTGCTTGCTCTCTGGTTCTGCCCATATTTAGAAACCTTTGGCATCAAAGTGCGAGAAGTGCTCTGAGCCATCTTCTCCCTGCACACACACAGCCTTTGCCACCACCTCCCACACACACACCCTGCTGCACTGCCCTTTCCCTTAGGAAGCAGACTTGGGGCTAATCTTTGGAAGAACAGCTTTACTTGATGAAGATCTTTTTTTTTACTGCACTGCTGTTTATCCTATAATATGTTGCTGCAAATGTCTGAGTGTTTTGTTGGTATAATTATATACAGCAAATGCAATACCCAAAAGAAGTGTAAAATATCATCTAAAATCCCTGGTGATAAATTGTCCCCCATAAAAATCCCTCCTACATGCATTAAACACTTCACTGACTAAATAATATGCAACGATCCTTAACTCGAGCACCTTGCTGTATGAGCTAGCCTCGGGTAAACATGCTCTATACAGCAAATACTGTGCCAGCAGAGTTCTGTTTTATTTTACTTAACTCCTCCAAGAGTCTTAGGATTTACTCATGATTCTCATTTTTCTTTGCCAATGAAAAGTAGAAGTTCAAAAACAGTATGCAAGTCATCAATCACAACATGAATACAGACTCATGTCTTCTGAATCCATTTCTAGAACTCCCTTCTCTCCCCCCAACCCCCACCACTATCAAGATGCCTTTGAGTCATTTAATTTCCTGAGTTTGTTTTAAAACTACCTGCAGCTTCTGGGGTTACTAGAAGACCCAAACATGAGCTGAACAAGGATATGACAGTGATGGGCATGCCGAACAGCATGGGCAAAAGTCCAGGAGTCCCCACCCTTCACAAAGAACTACAGGCAGCTGAGAAAAGCTGAGGGCAGGAGAGGTGGTCTTCCCCAGGGAAGAGCACACCAACTGGTTGTCCAGTGCCCAATGGTCAGCCTGAAAACACACGCACAAGAAAGATTATATAGGCCAGCCTGGTCTACAAGAGCTAGTTCTAGGACAGGCTCCAAAGCTACAGAGAGAAACTCTTTATCTCGAAAAACCAAAAAAAAACCCTATTATGGAGAGTAACTGAAATAGATGCCCAACATTGACTTCTGACCTTCATATACACATGTGTACACAGGCATAATGGCACACATAAGAACATATGTGCACACACGATACATCAGTAAGTCTCCCCATGCTCTTTGCTTAGAGCTATAGTTTATCACAGCACATTCAAGTTGTATGCTTAAAATATAAGTATTGACTTGCATCATGCATGTATTTGGTTCCCTCAGAGATCAGAAGAGGGCACAGAATCCCTGTAATTGGAGTTGCATATAATTGTGAGCCAACATGTGGGTGCTAAGAATCGAACAAATGCTCTTCGTGGCTGAGCTGTCTCTCCAGCCTGACCTTTAAAAATCCTTAAGGAAGTAAATTAATAAAGTAATTTCACTGCCAACGCAACAGGAGATGTGCTCGTTTCCTGCCTGTTTCTAGGCTGTTTCCTATTACTGACAGAGGGATCAGGAAGGAATGGATTTTCTTGCATCCTGCACAAATATCCAGGTCAGAGGAGGAACCCAGGAGTTGCGAAGGCAGAAGCCCGAGACTGTGGAGAAGCCAAAGGAAAGAACTATGGTTCCATGCAATTCTCTGCAGAAATCCCCATTCCTGCTGCCTCGGAAGAACAGGGGTTACTTATTAAATCATTTGCTTTATTCCCAGGCTTTAATCTTTTACTAATAAGAGCACTGGACAAAGTTCTTCAAGATTTATTGCCGTGTCCAAATGTTTAGCTAACCAGTCATATGACGTTAGAGTCTTCCCCAGTAGTCTGTTTCTACAGAAGAGATAATAAAAATGTATGACTCCACATGTTTTTAGCAAAAGGAAATCGAGTTGCATCTTCATATCAAAGCAAAACCACTATTTTATAACTGAATAAAGTAATGTGGCAGTTAATTATTTTGTTATGGTAATTTATTGTTATTCAAGTATCATCTTCTTAGAGTTATTTTATTGAAACAGATCAGTGTCTCTTAGTTATGGACTCAATTTCTGGGAAGCCTGGTTTCACCTTATCCTATGAGAGCCAGCCTCCAGATACCAGCATGTGATAGAGGAAAGAAAACACATGAGGTCTCTAAGAAGTATCAGTGTGTGTTCGAAAGGAAACCAAAGGAGATAAACAACCTCAAAGGATAGCAAACTCTACGAGGCTTCCCTTACTTCTGGGATATGGGGCAGTGCAGAAAACTTCATTTACATCTGTGATTGGCAAACTTTGAAACCTACAATGACCCCTTAGAGCAGTGGTTCTCAACCTTCCTAATGCTGTGGCCCTTCAATACAGTTCTTCATGCTGTGGTGACCCCCAGACCATTAAATAATTTTTGTTGTTACTTCACAACTGTAATTTTGCAACTCTTATGAATCACAATGTAAATATGTGATATGCAGGATATCTGATATGCGATCCTGTGAAAAGGTCATTTGATGCTCAAAGGGGTCGTCACCCACAGGTTGAGAACCATTGTGAGGGTTTGTTCATAACTCACATGTCTTATCTTCCTACCCTCAGCTGTTCTGACTTAGTAAGTAGAAAACCAACAGTTTCAGTCTTTATTTCTGACATTCCTTGGGTCCTTCCCTGTTTTTATTGTTGTTGTTTTGTTTGTTTATTTGGTTGGGTTTTTTTATTAACTCACAACCCTTAACACCTTCTAAGATACTGGCTAAATAAATTGTAAAATATGTTTTGTTTTTGTCTCTTTGTCAGAATCCACCTATCAGTTTTCCTCACCTGGATGGTACATATAATGTTGAACAGAAGTCAAAGACAGAAGGTAGTCATGGTGACTGGCTCCTTTTGACTAGCAAAGAGTGATACACTAACATGATGTTGCTTAAATGATAATAAACTGTTTTCCAGGCCTGTCTCAGGCTATTGATGATCCCTGTGAGGATTGGCACTCACATAAGTACCACTTAGTACCCTGCCAACTTCCCTGATCTACCTCCTTAACCAACCAGAGCACCCCCAGTGTCAGTAAGAGCAAGCAAGGCAATGGGAACTTTGTCGAAAGCTGAGATGGGCTGTATGCATCCATCTAACCATGAAGGGAAGTAAAAGAATAAGGCCTGGACAGTGAAGGAATTTTCTAGATCAGTTATGGAGGTAACTGAGTGAAACTCTTGCCTAGTATCTGGGAGCAACATGTACCTATAAACTTCCCTGTTAACAGAAATGTAATAAATCCTATAGCACATACAAGTTTGGGTCTATTAAAAGCCAGATCAGATTTGTGGCATATCTCTGCTTGCTAAACAGTTTGACTTGCAAATCTGATTAAAGACAAACATTGTGTGAAATGTGGAAATATTGAGACATCAGTGAGATGGGAACTTTGCTAAGTCCTAAATGAGATTTGATGTTAAGCTCAGTCCAAAAGGCTCATTAAAGGGAGTTCTCCACCAGCCCCACTGGATGCATCTACTTCACAGCTCTAGCACCTATGGCTTAGGGAACATTGTGGCAGAGGAGGAGAACAGATTGCAGGAGCCAGAATCCCAAGAAGTCTGCTGTGGAACAGTCTCTCCTAGAAATCGCTCCTAAACAAAACCAGAGGAACAGTAACATCAATGGACATGTTAGTATGGAAGAGGGGACATTTCACAGGCTCTCATCCCTAAGCAGAGAACTGCAGGCAACTAATGGGAGAAAGAGAATGAACCCTCTGACTGGTCCAGTGCTGATTGGAGAGCCCTAAAACTCAGTAGGAGATATAGATAGATAGATGATGATAGATAGATGATAGATAGATAGATAGATAGAT